>CM031237.1:773830923-773910923 GCA_018340775.1 Taxus wallichiana var. yunnanensis | reverse complement strand
CATCTGAGTTCACTTGATGCAATTCACTTGGTACTATTCATAATAACTCATTCAACACCTAGTAGTGTTATCACACCTTAAGGAGGAGGCACATTACAATCACCTCATTTTGGCCATAGGACAAGAATCCCATTCAGGAACAATCCTCTATCTACAAAGTGAGGATCTCTTTTTAGTAAGAAGTAGACAAACATCATAGAGTTAATTCATGGTCACTAAAGTGAATTATGGACCAAATTTAAAAATTAGTACCAATTCAAGCAGTGGTAGGGCCAAAATCCATTTTAGAAGGTCAAAAACCTAAAAATGACTATATGCTTTCCCAAAACAAAGACCGACTACAATATATATGCCCTGAAAGTTTTAGGTCATTTGTTGAAATCCTAAAATGAGTAAGTATTGACTAGATTAGATTTTGAAAACTATCTTCTAGATTATAATCTGTTGGAGCTACGAGACCACTTCCATAAGGTCTAAAGGGACTAAGCAAACACATCAACACAACTACCGGATGTTTAATTGACACGTTGATGATAAAGTTTAGAGTTTCCAAAAATATCAAAAACAACGAGAAATTTCAACCATGCAAACATAATGATCAATTCTACATGTAATGTTATTAGAGGTTACCGTGTCAATCAAGTATTTACAAACCTTATCCACTAAACTTACATAAGTTGCATGCTAGTAAAACAAAAATGAAGCTTATATGGTCAGGGTATGTTCTAGCATGCTTCATTACTTTAAAGAGTTTGATCGCATCCTTGCAAAACCTATCATGTGAAAATCGTACAATCATGGCATTCCATAAGAACACATCTCTTTGAGGTATTTTGTTGAACAATTGACAATGTTGATATATGCTTCTACATTATCTCCAATGCGAAAAACATGTCAACTAGAACACACCAAAAAAATGGATATTAATAAACTTTAAATGCAAAACAAGGCATTGTCACCCTACAAAACTTAAGATATATAACACATATACTAACTATGCAATAAAAAAATAGGACATACTTATGCATTCCCATGTCTCTGTGACAACATACAAAATGAGGAAGAGTGATCAATATTAACATCAACATATACTATTAATATGCTTATTGGAGAGGAGGTAGTTGATTTTGAAAATGGAAGCTAAAAGGATGAAAAAAAAATCTATATTACAAATCCAACGTTTTCACAACCCATTCACACTAAATATGAAAACAAAAATCTATATTACAAGCTCTCGTAACATATAATATGAGTTACGAGAACTTGTGGAAAAAAACTTTGTAACCACCTCTTCCCACAAAGATTTGATGCTCCTTATTCACACTCGTTCTATTCTTAGTGTGTCGTCTAATTGATCCCTCCTCTGGGCGTCTCCACACATGTCGATACTCGTGATAATTACATACCACATTAATCCAAATACAACCCAACAACATTTTATTCACCATGTCATGGATTCAATCCTCTCCATGAAAAAGAATGTGCTTTAGGCGTAAGAATGGTCCCCACGCTCCCGGGTTACGTGAAAGTTGTTCTACAGAATGATGTCAACATGGTTTAGGAAATGCAAACGCAAATAAAACTCATGTCTTCTTCCGTTGGCGATGCCATGGAAAAATTTGCACAATACTTAGATTTGAGGTGCCCTCGGGAGGATCTACGCCTTCTCAATATAGTGCACCATGTACTAAAAATGATTCTCTCTTCGAGCTACTCAAAATACATTTCTACAAGACCTACCCCTACCTAAAATTTAGACTTCACCATACACCACGCACTCGTGGAGGCCTTCCTCGGACACAAAGGTGTTCATGACATCAAAATATCATATTAACAAACTATTTTACATCTATAAAGTAGGCACCATTCAAAAATTGATCTTTCTTCTTGAAGAGTAGGTAATGAAGAGTAGGTCGTGTAATTAGTTAGATTGATCATTCACACGTTTTAACAATCGTGATCCCTATCCAATAAGGAAAGTTTATAAAGTAAATGTTCTTCTAGTAACCTTTGTAATTGTCATGAATTTTATTTGAAAGGGACATCCATTTACCATCATTTTTGAAAGATATTTCTTTGGTTTACTTTATCGTAAAAGATATTTCTTTGGTTTACTTTATCATGGGGCAGGTTTTTTCAACCATGTATATGATACCTGGCATCATAAAAGTTAAAAGGAAAATAATTTTCAATATAAAAATTGGATTTGGTTTTTTTAAAAATCGAGAATGCTTGTAAACAAATAGCAAAGAAATATTGAACATCATGAGATTAATTTTACTAAACTTGATTAACAGCTGTCGACGATCATAACTTTTTACTTACTACTAGGATTACAGTTAGAAATTTCATGGAATATCATTGTTTTTGCCTGCCTGATATGCTGTGATTCCTTAGCCTTCCTCGACTTGTAGAGATTCAAATACAATTTCTTCATTCGAAAGGTGAGGAGCAAATCCAGGCCGAATCCCAGCAAACAAACTCCAGCCATGACCAAGAACACCAACCTGTAACAGTGTGCACCCACGCATGTCTTGCCGCTCTCCACATACAAATTATTATGTCTCCCTGCTAAGAGCCCATTAAAATTTGCATGCGACCATCCTGTACTAGTTAGAGGGGGGATTGCATCTACTTTCTGCCCTTTAGCGGCCTCGATGTCGTATAAAATTCCAGCCAAAAGACCAGAGAAGAGGAAAGAGCCAATGGGCAGGTTGAGGATGAGGAAGTTATATATCAGGCCGTAATATTTCAACCCGAAAAGCTCTGATGCAGTCGGAACAGAGACGGAGAGACGAACGCCATAACAAATACCCACTACAATGGAACCGATGTACAGAGATCCCTGCATGCCCGCCGCCATTGTTAGGTACCCTGCTATCATCACCACCTGCGACACCGCCATCCACACTGGTCTCGGAACGCCGGCTTTCCTGAAACCCAAAACAGGGCCTTGAAAAGTCAGTAAATACTAAAAATACAAATCTCATTTTTATACACAGTAAAAGCGAAGGACTAAGTCATACTGACCAAAAATTTCATGCACAGCAGAAGAAATGTTATCAAATGCAAGAGCATAATAATTTACAATCATAAAACTGTCTTTTTATAAATAATTAAATGATAATTTAATGGGATCTTCTTGAATTTGTTTTTTGGGAAAATTGCAGATACCCACCTTAGAAAATGCTCCGAAATGGAGCCCGCTCCGATTCTCCCGAAAAATCCCCAAATGCTGATGAGAGAGACAAACACCGATACGTCGACGTAGCCCATGGCGAGGCCAATCTGGCCCATGTTGTTAATGACCGCCATTCCTGTCCCCACACCGCACAGGAACGCCACGAACAGCAGCCAAAAGTCGAATTTCTGCATTGCCTCCAATATTGTATGGTCTTCACCAATACGAGGCTTGCGTGCAATCTGGCTCATGCTTTCTGCAAGCGGCGGCGGCGGTTCAGTAACAACGGTTAAGGAATCGCCGACGCCAACAGCATCTTCTTCGGTATTGTTCAACAAAGGCTCTTTAACTTGCTTTTCACTTGATTTCCAGAAAGACGTCCGCGGATTCGATCCCGCGTCGCCGGAAAATCGTTCCTGCAGCGAAAGTTTGGCCGGCACGACCAGAGGCGCCGCCAGAAGAAGCAACAAGAAGCCTGCGAAAACACGCGAAAGGACAACCCCGTGCTCTCCGCTCATGTCGAAGGCAAGCAAATACACGGCTGAAACAATTGCTAAGATATTTAACACAGAAAAATTGTTGCTTTCCTCTGTTTCTGTCCGTTCGTCAGCCGCAGGTGGAACAGGTTGCATAAACAGCATCGCAGCGACGCAGACGATGCCCGGCACGAGGGTAAGCATCAACAGAAAAGAAGAAGGGTTACTGGCAAATAAGGCGCTGCAAACATCGGTAAAAATGGCAGTGCTGAGGCCAATGTAGCCTTTGAGAATTCCCACAACGGGTCCTCTGTTCTTGGGGAAATTGCGCATGCATGTCACCAGCACTGCCGTGTTCATCCAAGTCGTGCTGTTCCCTCCCATGCATAAAAACACACACATCTGCGCAGCATTTCAACATAAACAAACAGAAAACTGTATATCCTAAAACAGAAACAAAACAGGAAACAGAAAATAAAGAAAGTACCTGCCAATAGGGCAGGGTTCGAATCCTCTGGCTGACAACGAGCCATTGCGCGCCGTAACCAAGGAGACCTTCGAGGGAGCCAATGAGCAGAATGAGCCAGGCCGGCAGAGAGTCGGAAGCACAGCCTGCAACCAAACCGAAGGCCTTTCCCACATCTTTAGCGACGCTGAGATTATTGAGCTGCAATTGGTTTAAACCCAAAATGGCCTTGAGAGCCACGGAATAGTTAGCAAAAGTGTAGTTATTTCCAGCAATGGCCTGCACCCAGATGGCCGTTACAAACCCCAACCATTTCTTCGTTACCACGCCTCCTCCAGAAGTGGAAGACTGAAAATTTCCACCCATTTTCGGTTACAAATTTCTCTCGAGTATGACAACTTTGAAAGTTTGTTATCTCCAACCGTTGAAAGAGAGACAACGGGGAAACGCGTGGGAGGAGGCTTAACAATGAAGAAAACTCAGAGATCTGGTGTTACTGTGTAAGGCCGTTTAGAGTTGCGTGGAAGTTATGGGTTTCAAGGTCCTCTGAAATACTTGTTGGCCTTGGAAAGTGCTTCCAAGTTTCCATCTACCTTTCTCCGTTCTCTCAATTGTAGATTGGGTTGTACGGCAAATACAGTGGTTGTTTTGGTCAGGTTCCAATACTGCCAAGATTTGACAGAGTTTAACGGTACCTAATTATTTTTATTTTCTTTAATCTGCTCATTAAAGAAAATACTAGTTGACTTCTTCTTTTTTTAATGAAAAAGATCTTATATTATATTAAATACAACACGATACAATATTCTCTCAACAAAAATGTGGGCGATATGAGAGCATGCCCCAAAGCCACAAACACACTAGGCCAAGCCTAGGAAAGCAACAAAATAACACTAAATGTTAAAAACATAACCATTCAATGACGAAGGAACATAAGGACCAGGAGAACCAAAGGACCCCTGAGAAGTAGGAGCAACAAAGTGCCCCTTCTTCTCCTTATATTTCATGACAACAATCCATGGCGCCTGAGGGGAGCCAATGCAAGCGGAGAGACTGGGCACGGGCTATCCTAACTCGGGTCAGAACCAGAAGACTCAGAGACATGCAACCGCTTGGTACCACCGCCAGCAAGGGGAATCTCAACATTCATATTTTTAGAACTTTCAGGATGAGAGCATTTGTTGATTGTCGGACCGAAAATCACTGCCAACCTTTACACCGTGGAGAAACCCCTTTGTTCATCTTCTGTTTATTCTAATTGAGTGACATTGGGTAGGCCTCCTAAAGGTGCCTAGTTTGATGGCATAATCAAGCAGGCCCGGAAGGTCGTGTTCTCATAGTCGAGAGTTTGAATCCACTTGAAGCCATCATGGATTAACTCCAACTTGTCTAGAAGACCTTTGCTAAAATCCATCTCAACGCAGATACGAGCATAGGTGAACAACCCTTGTTTAGACTACTCATCATCCACCTTGATGAATCGACCAAGAGAATCACCAATAGCCGCACAAACTGCAGGGTGCCAAAAAGGGAGAGGAAGATTGGGGAGACGAACCCAAACCAACATTTTTGAGACAACCATAGAAGAAGGATCAAAATCTAGAAACCATGGTGTAAGAAAGAGGCCAGCCCTTCCCCAAAACTAAGGACCCTCATTAGTTGACCTTTGAAGTAAATTTATGTTGGGTTATTTCATATATATATATATATATATATATATATATATATATATATATATATATATATATATATATGTCTAGAAAATGAATGGTAGTAGATGGCCTAAGGTAGTCTTTAAAGAGTTTTTAGAAAAAGAAAGAAGTCATGGATGAATCAAAACAATAAATGACTTTAAAAATGAAACATTTACTTGAATACATGTCTTACTAATACCCAAGAGATAAAGATTTTGTTATAGATAATTTTGTCAAGTTATGTGCGGAAATCCGTTAGGGAGAAAAAGAGGTACTATTTGGAGTAATTTATCTCTACGTGTCATCATCAACAAAAGGTTTTTATAGGGGCTAATATCTCATAGAAAGTAAAGATTTTCGTAGCTCTACGAGGACTATTTCACATAAGCGAGATGGAAAAGAACTAAAGAGGTATGAGAAGAGAGGTTGTGTCTTCTCCCCATCCGGTACTATGGAGTCATATAAATATTTCATGTTGGCGTGTAGTGCTTACAATGACATTAGGGCCCAACGTGCAAATATGGCCGTTGTTGCATCCTTACAGGATATTTTCAAGAGAATGGTTGAAAAACATGGGAACTAATTATCAAACTCACCAACAGGACATCCGAATGTTAGAAAGTTTTTTAGCAAGATCTATTGTCCCATAGACTATTTTTTGGTAGCCTCGTGGACATTAAAAGTTCTTCTTCTTCTATAGAAAGAGGGGGTAATGAAAACAAAGGTGAATATTTGACATTAGCATATTAGACTAACAATCATTTGTGAAATGTACAATGGAAATGCTGAAGGGGATGGATGGAAGAATTAAGACATGAGGAAGTGAAAAAAGCGAGAGCGGGTGATGGACAATGAAGAAGGGGTTTGGTGGAGGATTGACAACATTGTCTAATTTGTTGTTCCACTCATTTTGAAATATGTCGAACATGCATCCCATGATTTGGTTAGAGGATCTTCTATCGGTGGGTGGGTTGATGAAGTTGAGGTAGCTACCGGTGCTATCAAGCATAATTTTAAAGGGCACGGGTGAGAGAAAGGAGGTTATGTTATATTCGTAGATGTTGTTGTTTAAGGCAATTAACATGCATTCGAAATGGGTGGTGAAGTTTGATGTTCAATCAAATAGTTTACCATTAAGTTAATGCACTCTAGTCTTAAATTGTATAATAAATTCAAATAGTCATTGAGAAATCTCATGGTAGCATATGAAGATAATTCTTTTTCTAGGGACATGTGGGCACAAAAAGAATTGTGTTTTGTTGAGAATTTTGTTGGGGAGGAAATGGAAAGTTTGGCGAATGGTGGTATGGAGGTGGAGGTAGTGAAATGATAGTCTTGTGATTTGAAGTAAGAGTGGATGTTGACATACATTACGCATGTCAGTGAGTAATGCCATGGCCAATGTGTATGCTAGTTGTGTGGCGAAGCTGTCAAAGATGAGTTTGCTAAGTACAGAGGACCATAACCATGGAAGATGATGTCACAACCCACATGCAATTTTGTGTGCAATTCAATGTTAATCCAGAGGTAAAGATTGTAGAGGTTCTACATTGACCATGGCAAGGTTGTAGGTTGGCCTACATTGCACGTGTAAGGGAGCGGTTTCATGGCCGATGCGTCTGCTAGTTGTGTAATAAAACTATCGAGGATGAGCTCTACCAAGTAGAGAGGATTATAACCATTGAAGATACTATCACATCCCACATGCAAATATGCACGCAATCCAAGGCTAATCCTAAGGTAAACACTGTAAAGGTTCTACATTGACTAGTCTTTGATATGAGAATCTTGAAGAAGGTTGTGATAATTTAAATAATGGGGATCATGAATAGAGCTCTAATGGGAATTTGTAGCATCAAGGATAGGTGCACATCACCGTCGGATTGCAAGACCTTAGTCGGACTCAAAATGAACCGGAGTTTCAACAAGTTCATTGGAAATAATAATGGTGATGTGGCAAGGGAAAGAATAGGCATCACATGCTGCAAAAGTAGTTGAATAATGAACCACTCTCATATTCAAGTGGAACGAAATCCATCTCAGTTTGCACACTTTCTTCCAACTCCTCATTAGTTGATTACCCACTACCTACCTCAAGTTATAAAGGAGAGTGTCAGAAATTATTCTAACCTAGTAAACACCTTTAGCGTATTTAACTACATTATAAGGTAGAAACGTATGGAAAGGACAATAAATAAGAACACAATTAAATATTGATATATTTAATTTATACTCCGAAAAATCTTGTGTAAAATCATGTAACGATGCGATGTGGTCGCAATGACTTGTTTTGGAGATGAGTTGGCGCGTAACACTTGGAAAAATAAGAGGGTCCTTCTTTGCCGCCAAGAATTTTTCCAGATTGGTTGCATACCGGCAACGTGTGCGTCAACACAAAGGGATTTGATATTCTAATGTCATCTACATCACCACAGAGGGAAAATTGTGCACTCTTTTCCCACACAAACTTATCCAACCATAAAGTGATGTTATTCGTCAATATGAGTTAGATGACAAATACTCATGCATTTTTATAAACAACGAAAAATTTTAAGAATTAAAAAACACATGATAATGTGACATCACGTATGTATGATAGATTGATTTCTTCCTAAACACGATGCAACAACCCAATTACTTACCCAAAACCTCAACTCCACACATCGTAGATTTCTAATATTGCTCTGTTATTCATTCATTTAACCCTATGCATATATTTGGAGGAAAGGGCACAAATTCACAAAATTACGCCTGATTACAAAACTTTTAAGAAGGTATGGTTTTATTTCAAAGAGAATGAATGAATACGTGATGATACTAGTACATTTGATTTCATAAATATGTATGAATATGTATGTATTTCGTCCCTCTTCCATGTGTAAAAAGAAAGAAGTCGGTAGTCTTTCGTTGTTGTGTTCGTCGGCACGCAACTGGTAATGGAAGAAAATCGAACCCTGGATCTGTGATGAAGAAAACAGATACATTGACGTAAATTCTTCTAACTAAGAAGATGAGATATAATTGTATAAGGGCACAGAACAATGGAGTTTAATTGATAAAAAAGTGTTTCAAGAAATGCTAAATTATTCCGTCTCTGAAAAGATTGTGTGTGGATATGAATTCATTAAGGGTTAAATATATGTTTTACTACCACTTCTATATATACTTTTAAACTCATTTCTTATTAAGTTGGATATATACTTTTATGTTGAATTTGCTTGTAAGAATATAAAGACTTCATTCATAATAATATAAAATAAAGATAAATAAAAAGATCCTCATTCATTATTAAAAAAACATCAATCTCACATTAGCTAATAGAGTTGGTCCAAGAAAACATAACACATCTCAATATTAAAATTTAATTAAAGGTTCTAAAGTAACATTTTTAATAGAATGTAATTTAATAAAACTTAAATCAATATTTGAACTAGATATCGGATTCCAAGTTTGATGTCCCAAAGAATTAGTCCACATATATATAGCTCTTCCCTAAAATAATAATCCAAATATAGGGTGGTTATTATATTATGGTGAAAATTATTAATTGTATAGATATGTAGACACAAAATTTATGCACTTGGGTATGTAGACACAAAATCACGCACTTTAGACATTATTTAGTTTCGGTCTCATACTACTATTTATATGGTTTTTGAGTGAAGAAAGTACTAATTAACCCATGTCCTTTGGCCATTTTACTTTGCTTGTTGTCATCACTACCGACCTCCCGCATCTACTCACCCAATCAGTTCTACCATTTGGCATTGTTTAATCTTTGACTCGTGGCGCCCGACCATGTACTTGGGCGCCCTGACACACCGGTCCCATTTGGGGCGTCTTAATCCTTTCTACACTTTCCCGCCACTTTTGAGTACTTTCTAACCGTTTGAACTTCCTATCTTTTTAGTGGTCATCCTTTTCAGGTTAATTACAAAATTAAAACAAGAGAACCATATAAATATAAAGTTATGAGACCATAATGAGGGACCAAACACTAAACACTACTATCATCACCTAAGGTTGCATCCATCAAAGGCTCCATTTGTATCCATCTAGCTCCATCACAAGGTATAAGGTTGGTTCATCTGCATCACACTGCATAGGAGAAAAATTTATTCAATTCCATCCACCATTTTATTACATTTCTAAACATAGTTATTATTTACTACTTTCATAAAGTGCAACTGGCACAAGAGCACCTAGGGCATGATTGCACACACACATAGAACTACATCGGGTCTGAGATGTAGTGCAACTCAATTAATAAGTCCACCATTACGTCCCATTGAGGAAATTCTGGCCCCTTCATATGCATCTTTCACTTTTTAGGGATTTGATGCTCATCTTGGGGTTTTTAGGTGATTCCTTATTGTAGGTATTACAACGACATCCGACACGGTTGAAGTTAGTGTGACAAAGAGAGAACATAGGTGAACATCCAACGACACCTCAGAGGATGGTTTCAGTGCTATTTCACAAAACGAGGTGCTCATATCACGACAGAGGCACCCATGGGCGCCCTGTCCCTTTACAGTGCTCCATCCCAGCTTAGAGAACTTAGATATGTGCTTTCTCAGGCTTATGTGTGATCGTTTCCTCCTCCTATTTTCCTAGTTCACACTGCGACATAGTCTAAAGACCTTCGTCGAATCAGCTAAGCTCTTCCTAACCCTCTTTTCTCATTAGGGTTTTACATTTCTACTTTCTTATTTGCTTGGGTCATTTCCTTTATGCATTTATTTTTATTTACTAATGTTCTTTATATTAGATTAACCTAGAATAATCCCACATTTTAGTTAATCATTTTGGTGAGCATAACCTTCGAATACACTTTCTTCTTGGGTCTTTTCTTTGTATGCTTGTCACTCGTAGTGGTTATTTTGGGTCTTTTCAATATTGTGAGATTCCTTCATTCACTCATAGGGTTTCCAAACCAATGGCTGATATCCCTACTTTTGTAGCTACCACTAACAATCCTTTGGATAATTCACACAATGTTCCTCTCCATGAAATAGAAGCATTTGATAGTGAGAAGTCCTATAATGAAGACACTAATGTCAACCAAGATCAACTTAACACTATTACTGATTTTTGACAAGCTTTATGTGATCATCCCACTCATCTTCCATATTCTTACATGCTTTGATTGTTGCTTAAGAATGCTTGTGACGCTTCGTCTCTCTATATTTGTTCCATCTTCGCTCTCATGGTCTCCACCCTACCCATTTATGTCTCACTTCCAATCCTACTACTACGCTCTTGTCATTCACCCTAGCAAACCTAACATGCAGACTTGTCCCTTCTTCAAATACTTCGATCTAACTTCTTTGTATTATGATTTTCAAACTTAATTTCGTCGGCTCCAGATTACTACTTCTCGCGCATCACCATCTTTAGACTCTACATCGTTGTTGCATACTCCTTTCACACCTATTATATATACCTATACCTTACCACCTAACTCCATTTCTCTAAAATTTCCCATCTTTAAAGGCCATAGTGATCCACAAGAACATCATGTGCTTTTCATGTAGCATGCCTAGACTAAGCGGATGACTCTACGATAAAGATTAGATAAGGTTTTTCCTTATAGCTTACAATATTATGTGATGTGTTGGTTTTATGACCTACCTATCCATTCGGTGCACTCTTTCATGCATCTTGCCGATGCTTTTATCACTCACTTTTCCATTAACATAGGCTCTAAGATCTCTTATGATCAACTTGAACAAATCAAACAAGGATCTAATGAACACTTAGCGGATTATGTCTTGCGTTATTAAAATAATTTAGCCAAGATGTCCAATATACTTGCAGGATGCTAAGCTTCAGGATTTATTCATTCAAAGTCTTTTACCACCACTCCAGAGAGTGTTCTCTTTGAGACTTCTTCTTCCTTTGATCAACTCTGTCATACTCTTAAGCTACGTGAAACCAAGCTCCTAGCTATAGGAAAGCTTAAGTATCGGGAAAAACATCATCCTCCATGTGTTTTCCAAGTAATTCAACATTAAAGCCATCCATGACTAAACCATCAGATACAAAATTCATTTTCAACACAGTCTCTACTACTACTAAGAGCTTCAATCATAACCACACCAACATCCATTCACTAAGTTTAGTGTTCCCCCTTGCTTATTTTACTACCACAATTTGTCAAAAGTAACCTCATGCTACTACCCTCTACACTATAAATTGATCCATCTCGACCATAGGGCGTAATTTTGATGAACATTCCCATTGTGACTATCATCATCGGTGTGTAGGAAACTCCACCGATCGTGTTTACCAACTACGATATCTCATTTAGGATTTGATTGACAATGGTCAAATTGAGTTTTTGGAACATGCAAACATCTCCACTGTCATGAAATGAAAATCATAAGCTCAAAATCTTTAACAACCCTTTACCAAAGCATGATACAAAAACAACTGACTCATCGGCTAATTATGTCTACCATGCAATGTCTCCTCCTACTTCAAGGGCCCTTGAATTTTTAGTTGCACATACTAATGCTTCACCACCAGTCATCTCTTTTTCTAACCACGACTATCATGTAACTTTTACATCTAATCACCTACATATCAAAGCATCTATTGGATCGATCCCCATCAATAATACTAAGGTTGATCCATCTTGGCCTATTAACACATGTTCTATTCCATTTCTTCATGCCATTGGTTACCCTCAATCACAAATCGAATACCCTCTAAACAAACCATATGGTTTCGTCAAGCTACATGTTATGGTTGGTCCTCTCACTTTTCTTGTCCCTTTCCTTATTGGGCAAGTAGTCGATGGTTGTGACATGCTACTCGGGATCAATTGGATTTGTAGGTCTCAATCCATTATCTCTATGAATCATTTACGACTCAAATTTGTTAATAATAATAAGGTTATCTCTATTGATGGCGTACCCCATCTATTCAATATTTTTATCTTCTCAAGCATCGGTTCATGCATCTTATACATCATCTAACACATCCCATTCTATGTTACTAAAAGAAAAATCTACTCCTAGCTCACCTACTCAGTGCATTATCTACACGACCTCACCATTCCGCTAGTCCTACACATAGGTATAGGCCCATTCCTAGGACAGTTATTGCATCTCGACATAGGTCACCACCTCATTTTATTTTGCAAGGGTGCTCATCACCTTCACGCTCGACATCACATAGATCTCCATTGCCGACACATTTTGCTACACCATGACATTCATCATATATTTATCCATCGCATGCACATAGACTTCATTCACTAGCACAACATCTATCTACTATACCACCACTACTAGAGCATGGTCATATGCTTTTATCACCACATGCATCGGATGGAGGACCTTCATCCTTCACTATCATTAGATAGTCCATTCATCCACACACACTTGGGGGGCATAACACTCACACAAACCCCCACCTTAGCATCAACACACCTCTCATCTTTGCATTATCATACATTAGTCTCATAACATAGGAAAATTCATCTACGCCACATATGTCATCATTACTTGATGACACACTTTCGTCCCTGTGGTTCACACTTGACTATTGAGGGCTACATACTACACATGAACCCCACACATTGCACAATAGGTATTACACATTGTGTTTCTTCACACATCTCGCATCATATGTCTTACATCTTACATCATACACTCTACATTTGTGCATCTATACATCATACATACTCTACAAATCATACTAGTATTCATCACATATGTGTCACACTCCTATTGTCTATGAGTCTAACATCATATACTACTCATTCTACATACTACATACATACTACGTATCTTACACTATTAGGCTATCTACACATCTTGCATTACATTCTACACATCACATATTACACATTTTTACACATCATATGGTCGTCTATCATCATCATTACATATATTACATCTTATTCTATGCATTGTACTCACTATCCTATGACGCACTCTAGTTCCTCGGTCCATACTCAACTACCGAGGGTTTACAAATCAAATGGACCTTATCATACTCACACATTCATCATTTAACCTTCTACCATGCGACATTACTAGGTTAGTGATATACACTATAGGCTAAATGGTCACCTATTCCTTCATTTTGTAGTGGTATACGCTTTAGGCTACATCACCACTCCCTCTATTCATCTTATAGTGATATATGCTTTAAGATAAATCATCACTCCTACGCTCATCTTGTTGTGATATATGCTTTGGCTATAGGGTCACGCACACACTTCATATATAGGTCGCATATCATCAATGCACATATACACTCATCATAATGCATTAGACACAATACATACTTCAACCATTTCCCGATGACGCACTCTCTTTACGGTTCATTCTTGACTATTGAGGGGGAAAATGAACCTCATTGCATACACTTCCATTCACTCAAGGGGAATGTGGATCCTATCATCCATCTTTCATTCCATTCCATCCATCCATAACATGTTGCATATCTTGGTTTCTTTTACTCTTGCTTACATTTTCTTATATATGGTCATCTTATTACACATGCTAGATAGGTTTCTTGTATGTCATTATATTTACCATACACACATGCATGTTCACTCCTTTCTCTAGTTGTGATCATAGATACAGGTCTCTTACATGCAAAATGGATGCTTGCCTTCTACCACTCCTACAATGGTCATTGGGGGCATCCATATTCATCTCTTCCAGGTGTATTGTTTCATTTTGTACTTAGCACTTTTCATTACTTTCTTATACACACTTTTGACATACTGGTTATCTTTCTAACATGCTAACGAGTGCTTCATGTGCATCATTTTTTTGCAGGATTACTTGATTCCATGGCTATATGTTGTTTGTAATTGATTATCTATTACTTTCTCTTGTATGTGGGCATTGCCCTTTGATTGGTGTGTAGAATTGTTTGTTTGTATGCGACCATTATGGCCTTGTGTGTCTTACGACATCATGAGTGATGTCCCATGTTTACAACCCGCTTTGGTGGTCTATGATTGTCTTCTTGCATGTTTACTTTCTTTCTAGCTTCTACATTGTCTGCGTAGCATACACTTGTCTTTTACATGCATGTTTGTTCGTACTAACACTTGTTTTCTAGCCATTTGTTAATGCACACCTTGGTTTCTAGAAAGTGCTTTCCCTTCCCCCTACAGGGCATTGTTTATGTGGTTGGTCCTCTTTTGGGGCCACATTCTCATATTAGTGACGTCGCATGTGCCCCTAAAGAGGGGGCATCATTTGGGGTTTTACACACTATACAACACTTCCTACCAATACGCTTCAATTCAGCTTTTCTCCTTGACATTGTGGGTTATATAGAAAGTGGGTTCAAACCAGTCTATAAACCCCATACACAACAGATTTTACAAGACATGGTTGTCCTTAGCATTCACCTTTCTCCCTACACTTCTTCACCACACTACTTTAGTGGCATGAGATCGCTCAAAAAACTTGGGTACATGATATCCTCTCTACACCCTTTTCTCTCATCACGGATCAGGTGCACATGTTCCTTTTACATTTTTCATATTTCCATTTCAATATTTTCATTTCTACATACATGCATTTTTACACATATATACATGCGTATTTGACTACTTGATTGTCTTCTCCTTGCAGTCTAACCGTATGAGAAGTAACCAATCAACAACAATGACGACATCAATAACAACAACAAAAAAAATTTTCAGTAGCACACACCTCATACTAACATGCAGGTACATCACACACATTGGTATATACATACATGTTTCCACCTTAAGTTCTCTCTCATCACTTTTTACTCTTTTACATCTTTAGTCTCCACATTCTATATTTTTGTCACTCCACACTTTGTCTAGTCCTTCACACACTTTCTACATCACTCTACATGGACATCAAGTACGCATCTCTATCTACTTTATGTTACCGATCATTCTGCTCACCAACATAAAGTGGGGGAAAATATAGACACAAAATCACACACTTTATACATTATTTAGTCCCGGTCTCATACTACTATTCATATGGTTTTTGAGTGAATAAAGTACTAATCAACCCATGTCATTTTGCCATTTTACTTTACCTATTGTCATCATCACCGCGACCTCCCACATCTACACGCCTAGTCATTTCGCCATTCGGCATCATTTTATCTTTGACTCGAGCACTGAATCTATATTGGGTGCCCTAGGCACCCTGGTCCCATTTGGGGTGCCCTGAGCCTTTCTACACTTTCCCGCCACTTTTGGGTCCTTTCTAGCCGTTTGAGCTTCCTATCTTTTTAGTAGTTGGCATTTTCGGGGTTAATTACAAAATTAGAACAAGAGAACCATATAAATATAAAGCCATGAGACCATAATGAGGGACCAAACACTAAAAACTACTATAATCACCTAAGGTTTCATCCATAAAAGGCTCCATTTACATCCATTTAGTTCCATCACAAGGTATAAGGTTGGTTCATCTGCATCACACTACATAGGAGGAATTTTATTCTATTCCATCCACCATTTTATTACATTTCTACACATAGTTATTACTTGCTACTTTCACAAAGTGTGACTGGCACAAGAGCACCTAGGGCATGATTACACACACATAGAGAACTACATCGGGTCCAAGATGCAGACGACACTCGCTTATTAAGTCCACCATTATGGTTGTTGAGGATAGTCCAACCCATTCATATGCATCTTTACTTTTTTAGGGATTTGATGCTCATCTTGGGGTTTTTAGGTGATTCCTTATTGCACGTATTCTACAATGAAATTTGGCACCATTCAACGAAGTTAGTGTGATAAAGAGAGAACACATACGAACATCCAAAGGTGACACCTCATAGGAGGATTTCGTGCTATTTTCACATATCGGGGTTCCCATATCTTAGACCAGGGCATACACGGGAGCCCATGTCCCTCTCTAGGTGCCCTAGCCCAGCAGAGAGCTCGGATTTGTGATTTGTCTCACTTCGTGTGATCGTTTCCTTGTGATGTTTTCCTAGTTCACACCACAACACAATCCAACACCTTCGTCGAATTAGCTAAGCTCTTCCTAACCCCCTTTTCTCATTAGGGTTTTACATTTATACTTTCTTAGTTGCTTGGGTCATTTCCTTTATTCATATATGTTATTTACTATTGTTATTTATATTAGATTAGCTAAGAACAATCCCGCATTTTAGTTAATCAAGTTATATTTATAGGTCCTAAAGAATACTAATGTATACATGATTCCTAAGAAAGAAAACTAGTGGTTGAAAACTTCTTTTATCTCTTTGATTGCTTTATTTCTTGCACTTTACTTGATTTACACATCTTACGTATCTATTAGAACTTGAGTGATTTATCTTTTGATGAGCTTAGACAATAGCACCCAACTAGGACAAGCACCTAGGCGCTTCCCCCTCTCCGGGTTCTCCTAACCTTCTTTATCTTCTTCTTACTCTTTTGGGTTCTTTTCACCTTTTGGTCACATTTTATTTCTTTGGGTTGGCCTTTCAATTTTCAATTATGAAATTCAAACAAGAATATCATATATATATTTAGTTATTTCTCTCAACTAAGGGGCCAAACACTATAAGCATTATTTATCACCACCTTAGCTTACACAAAGGCACAATAGCACTACAAGGAATACATCTAGCACATCCATATAAGGGACAAGGGATGTATTATTCCGCATACACGGCATCGGAGGGGAGTTTGTTCTATTTCATCACACACAGATTGCATACTCGGTCTGACAATCTACATCTATCCCACTATCATCTTGCAACTTGCACAAGAGTAACCTAGGGCATCATTACACACAAGCACAAAGAACTACATAGAGTCTGAGATGTAGTGCAACATTCGGTTGTAAGTTCACTCTTTAGGTGATCATCAAGTGTCATTATGAGTCCACATTTGGCATCTTTTTATTATATTGGATGTGGTTTGTGTATATGTGCAAGTAGACATTTATTTTACAGGTTACATATACGACTGATACCTCAATAGTGGATTCAAAGTGACAAAGTGAATATTGGAGTGAAGCCCTTTTGACCCATAAAAATTTATAACTTGATAATCTAAGAAGACATAGGCACCTAGATCAGTCACTAAAACCTGGGGCACTCTTGTCCTCCTGTGGGTGCTTCCATCCTATATATTCCCAAGTTTATGAACTCTCACCAAGTCTTTGTGACAATCATTTCTGAAACCGATTTAATAGATACTCATTCCAAATTACTCCCGATTACGTAGAATCAACTAAGTCATCTTCTCCTCTCATCTAATTAGGGTTTTATATTGTTGAATGTTTATTGCTTGTGCACTACTGTACTTTAATTCCTATATAACATTAGTTATAGTAAGTTACTCTAAAATAAAGGTTTAATTCAAATTAAATTAAATCATTTGGTGAACCCATACACTCGAACCCTACCTTTCTTCAAGGCCTTCTTTTTATGCCCATTACCCATAGAGGTTGCTTTACTCCTATTGAGAACATTGATCTTCCTCCATCTACTCGTAAAATCTCTAAATCAATGGTTGAATATGATAATCCCCTAATTAACTCAATCAACATTCCTATTGAAAACTTTAAAACATCCGATAGTGTATACTGCATGCGATGAGGACACTAATGTTGATCAAGAGTAACTTGAAAAGCTCACTAACTTTTGTTTTTCTTTACGTGACCACCCCACACATATTCCACATGTCCTCAATGCTTTACTCATTGCTAAAATATATAGAGATGTTACCACTCTCCCTCTCATGGGTTCCTCTTCAATCTCTATGACATCTACCCCAACTTCAACCATTCCTATTTCTATTACTACAACCACCAATCCTCTTCTCCCTCCCAATAATTCATATACACAACCTTTGAATCCTCTTCATAAACTCATGACCGATCCTCATTATACCATGAACCCACTCACCGTGCAACCCATTGTATCATGGATGAAAAATAAAAACTGAATCAGGTATTGTGTTGTGTAGTTTTTGTAAACCCAAATGATGCCCCCCTCTTTCGGGGCACATGTGACATCGTTGTAGGAGGATGCGGCCCCAAAAGAATACCAATTGTTATAATCAAATTGTTCCCTATAGGGGGAGAAGGGACGTGCTTGGTAGAAACCAAGGCACATGAAAACAAAGTGGCTAGAAATAAATATTAGTAGGAATAATCAATCTTGTAGAAGATAAGTGTAAATGGAAAGATAATGCGTAAACTAGTATGCAAAGACAATGCAAACACCAAAGAATACAATGTAGACTAGGAAAAGTGGGTTGCAAAACATGGGATACCACTCACAATGTCGCAAGACACTCAAGGATGCATTGACCGCAAAAAAACAAGTGTGCACACAAGACAAAGGGAAAAGGTTGCATACAAAGGCATACAATGACAAACAAGTACAAAAAAGTAACAAAAAAACATGTTGGCAAGTAATCTTGCACAAAAATTTTGCACATGAAGTACCCATTAGCATGTTAGTAAGATAAAATGTATGTCAAAGCATGTATAATATGATAAAGTAAAGTACTAAGGACAAAATTAATTAATAAAGACCAGTAGTGTACGAATGTGGATGCCCCAGGAACCACTTTGGGACTAGTACTAGGTATGATGCCAAGCATCCATGCTATGTGTAATGACCTGTGTAATATGTCATCACAACTAGAAAGTAAGAGAATTCACATGTGTGTATGATAAAGATAATGACATATAAGTTATCTATCTAGCATGTGTAATAAAGCGAACATGCACGAGTAAGTGTAAGAAAGAGTAAATGTAACCAAGATATGTAGTATGTTGTGGATGGATGGAATGGAATGTAGAGTGATTGATAAGAGTAGCATGCCTCGAGTGAATGGATTTGTATGTAGTGAGGTTCATTTTTATGCCCCTCAAGAGGAAGTGAACTATAAATGAGAGTGCGTCATTGAGAAATGGTTGAAATTTTTGTTGTGTGTAGTGTGATGTGGTGAATGTGTAGTGATGACATGCAACATAGAGATGAAGTGTGCATGATGATCTAGCCTAAGTGTATATCGTAATAATATGATCGAAGGTGCGAGTATTTATCCTAAATTTTATATCACTACAAGATAAGTAAGAGAAGTGATGATGTAGCTTATGACGTATATCACTAAATGATGATCAAAATAGGTGATGATGATGTTAGAGTAAGTGATGACGTAGCTTATGATGTATATCACTAACCTAGGAATTTCGCATGAGGAAAAATATTGAATGGTTGAATGTGTGAGTGTGATGTGGTCCATTTGTGATGTATACCCTCAACAGTCCAGTATGGACGGTGAGACTAGAGTGTGTCATCGGGTAGTGAGGGTAGCGTGTATAAGTAGATGAGTAAGATGTAGAACATGTGTAGTACATGTGGTGATGAGAAATATTCATGTGATGTGTAATGGGTAGTGTGTAATGTAGGATGTGTAGTATGTAATGTAGGGTGCGTGGATGATATGATATGTGTAGATGCATAGTAAGACGCAATACATAAAATGTAGGATGTATGATGTATGTATGTAAGATGTGTGAAGATGTGCAATGTGTAGTGTGTGAGGTTCATGTGTATAGGATTCCCTCAACAATCAAGTGTGAACCGAAGCACAAGAGTACGTCATCGGTAGTGATGATGTAGATGTGTATCAATAGGTGTGTGTTATCGATTAGGGGGGGTACACATAATGACCCCTAAGTGTGTTATGGTGAATATGATCATGTGAAACTATATAAAATATTATCAATGTTGTGGTCAAAACTTATTGAAGTAGCATTAGAGACCTGATAAGAAATAAAATGAGGTGGGTCATACAAAGAGACATTGCGGCATAAGGTGTAAACACTCATTGTATATTCTTCATCAGTGAAGGGTACTGGTGGATAATCATGTGCATACCAATGAGAAAGATTCAGATAATAAGTAGGAGATGAGTCATTAGTAATAGAAACATTACCAAATGGCATAGGGAACATGATAGAAGTGTGGTCAATGTCTAAATGACCTCCAATATAATCAAGCCAAGATTTACCTACTTTGTTAGTGGAGAGGTGCTTTGGGGAACGTGCTACGAATACTATTAAATGAAACACATGAATACCATAGGTGGCTGTGATATGGAAATAACCATGGTAAAGGTGAGGTGAGTGAATTGGTAGTAAAATGTTGTTAAGCGTCAAACCAAGCCTAGTTAATCCCTCATGTGTGCAAATAGTATCTGAACAAGTACGATTGACTAGGAATATGATGCCAAAAAGAGTTGTTGATCAATAGCATGCATGTGAAAGGTGATGGTGGAGATGTAGACTAGCTAGGGGAGGGTGAAACAATGTCTAAGGTGTTGAAAGACCCCTGATAAAGTATTATGACATTGGTAGAAGGAGTGGTCTTGATTTTGTATTCACCTGGTCCATCAGCCAAAAATGTTTCATTGAAACATGAGTCATCCAAATTGATAGGAGTAAAATTAAGTTGGCCTAATGCTTCATCAGTAAGTTCAACAACATTAACTTCGTCATCTAAATCTTCATAATCATTTATGTTAGCATTATCATGTTGTATAGTTTGGTCGAGTATATTACTAGGAGCTACATTAGGTAGAGGAATGGAAGGAGTCTCGATAGATGTGGTAGTAGTAGTCATTGGAGTATATACAAGTGGGTGAGATAATTTTCGTAGTGTGAGTAGAAATAGCTAGAGTATTTGGAGTGGTAGAGGAAGATGGAGAAGCATTAGATTTACCAATGTCATATATGTCAATGATACTATATGGAATATGTTGTGTAGGAGGGACATACATAGTAGTAACATGGTTTATGCAACATAATTTAAAAGATTCAGGGTTTGTCGAAATAGTATGTTCATAGCCATCATGTAATAATTTAACACACTAATGGACAATATATGGGACCGCTTGCATTTCCTGAATCCAAGGTCTACCTAGTAAGAGGTTGAATTGTAATGATGTATCTATAACATAGAAGTTGGTGAGGATAGTTTTAGGCCCGACCCGAATATGTAGTGAAATAGTCCCTAGACATGTGTGAGTAGTAGAGTCATAACCCTGAATGAGAGTGGAATTCTTGGAGATGAGGTTATCATTGATACCCAATTGTTTAAGAAGGGAATGGGAACATAGGTTGATAGCCGACCCATTATCAATGAGCACACATTTAATGCGGTGGTGTTGATGACAACCGTAATAAGAAGAGGTGCACATGGATTATCTTTAGCAAATGGAGATATGTCATCATTGGTGAATGAGATAGCGCATGGAAAATTTTAAGAGATTGAATGAGATGTGTAAAGGCTACCACAGAATTATCACTTTCGATATGAATAACATGAAGAACATCCTCTAATGTTTGATGACAATATGGAACATTGCACAATAAGTCATAAAGATATATTTTAGCTAGTGTATTCTTGAGTTGTTCAATGATATCATATCCCTTAGAGACAGTAGGGGAGCCGAAGAAGTGATAGGTGGTGGGATAGTAACAGGTGGAGCCGTAGGAGGTTAAGTGCGGTGAGTAGTTACTACATTGATAGAAGGATCATCTTGAGACATAATAAAGTGAGGAGGATGCTTTGAGTACGAATTCACATAAAATTAACAAATATGGTAACTATTCTTGAAACATTGGTGGGTGCAAAAGAAGGATACAAAATTGAGCCATGGCTTGTACGGATAAGACATATTCGAAGAAGAAAGGGTTGGATCACATCGGTTTCACCAAAATGATTAAACTAAAATATGATGTTTTAGCCTAATCTAATGCAAGTTTGCAATAAAAATAACCAATGAAATAAATGAAATACACCCAAGAAAACTAAGAGATAAAAATAGAAAACCATAATGTGACAAGAGGGTTAGAAGAGCCTTAGCTGATTCGAAGATGTTGTAGGACTATGTCGCAGTGAAGACTAACTAAACAAGAATGGGATACCATCACATGTAATCCTGAGAAAATATAGATCTGAGTGATTTGCCTAGACCGGGCGCCTTAGAAAGAGATAGGGGCACCTGGGGCACCTTAGTCCACAATCTGGACTCACAGTCATGGTGAGAAGTATGGAATCTAATTTCATAGACTCGTAAGGTGATATAAAGCCTTCGTTGCTTGTCACGCGTATGTCGCACTTAGCTTGCTGATGTCTCTATAAACCTATAATAAAGGGATTGCTGCAAAACCCCAGACAAAGCATCAAAACCCTAAAAAAATAAAGATGCATACAAAGGGGCTCGGACTATCCTCAATCGCCAAATTAATGGAAATATCACTTGAGCATTTCACTACATCTCAAATCTAATATAGTTCTAGGTGTGTTTGTGTGGAATTGTGCCTAGGTTGCTCTTGTGTCAATCACACTTTTTGAATAACAAGCAAGTAATTAGATGTAGAATATAATAAATGTGTGCATGGAAACAATAGACTCCCTCCTATGAAGTGTGATGTAGATGAACCAGCCTTATGTCCCTTGTGATGGAGCTAGATGGATGCAAATGGAGCTATAGATGCCTTTGATGGATGCAACCTTAGGTGTAGATAGTAGATGCTTAGTGTTTGGTCCTTTATTATGATTAAATAACTTTATATTTATATGATTCCTTCACTTGAATTTCGTAATTAACCCCAAAAAGTCCGACTACCAAAAATATAAGATGCTCAAATGACTAAAAAGGACCCAAAAGTGAGAGTAAAGTGTAAAGAGGACAACGACGCCCAGGAGGGGATGAGGGTGCGTGGTGCTAGCATCCCGGCTAGGCACTCCAGTCTAGAAAAGGTAAAACTGAAGTATGAAAAGACAGACTAGGCCAATAAAGGTGCAAAACTAAAAAGCTAACAATAGATGGCCAAAGACATGGATTAATTATTACTTTTTGTACTTAGGAACCATGCAAATAGTATTATGTGATCAAGACTAGATAATTACCCAAAGTGCATGATTTTGTGTCTATAGTACCATAATATACAATGGTTGATATTAATCTCATATATTCTTAGCGGGTAAGTCTTGATTGTTGTTTAAGTAAAAATGTTAATATAATCTTTAAATACATCTACCTAAAAGAAGTGAAATCCACTCTTGGTGTATTGCTTGGTAGAATAGTAATATGTAATGTGTCATATAATATATCCTTGTATATGGGTTACTTTTTTATTGGGGTGATAATGTCAAGTGGATCAACCACCTGCAAAGATGCGCCCCCATATTAAATTTAAAATTTTGTTAAGAAAAATTTATCGTAAAGGTCTTTCACATTAAAGAGTGAAATGGATCGACAAATTCACACACCCACATTAATTTGGGTGATCCCTCTCGAGGATTGGCTATCTACAACGTATACATGTTGTCAAACTGACTTAAATATTGGGATCTTATTACAAGATACAATCGATGATCATTGTATGATCTGATCAAGAAAATAGCTTAGCAGACATTGTGAATGACTACGAACTGGAAGTGGAAGTGTTGGGTTGAACTCATGTATTTCTCAATAAAGAAAGTGCTTTAATAGTGGAGTTTTTTCCTTTAGGTTTCTCCACTTAAATATGGTGTTATCTGTCTCTACTCTTGTTTTTATTTACTTTCAAGTTCTAGCTCGATAAGCTCTCTTATTCACTATTTATTTCAAGCTATGTCTGTGTCTAAATCGTCATAATCTATAATCTTCGGATTTAATAGTAGATCTATGATCTGTGGATTACATTTCCCTGCTAAATCTAACATGGTATCAGATCGTGGTAATTGTGCATGTGTAGGATCAATCTAGAAGTGTTTAACTTGAAGAGGTGAAGAATCTTGAAGTGTATTTATGGATCTATGAGACCCTTAAAAGTTCCACAATCGTCTTCAAGAAAACTAGGTTTAAAATTCCAATTCCCGCCCAAATACGGTTTGAAATATTGGTGAAATATGGGCTAAATGGTTGTTTAGATCATGTTTGAAGCTTTTGTATTCTTAGATCTTTGCTTCTGCATCTAGTTTCAATCGTTTGCGGTTTAAATCCATCATCTACGAGCTTGTTTTATGTTTTTCGTGTCGTTTATAGTTGTTAGAGTCATTTTTTGACTTTAGATATGAAAGATTTATTTAAATTCAGTTTGTTCGGGGATTTTAAGTCCGTTCTAGCGGTAAAATTTTTTTGCTAGTTTTTATTTTGCAAAGCCCGATCCAATCATTTTGTGCCATCTGTCTTCGCATTTTCAGTCTTTCTGTTGTTCTTTTCGGTTTTAAAGTTTGGACCAATAATATTGCTCCATGTAGCTTCACTGTTATTTTTGTGCTTGTGAAGCCGTACCCACTCTTAGAGTGCCAAGTGGCTTCAATCTAACATCCTTATGTCTTTGCGAAGCTTGGGTCCATCCTCTTGTGCCATCTCCAAGCCACCGATAGAATTATTTGAATTTTTCCATTTACGAAGCTCGAGACAATTAGAAGGCTCCATCTTGCTTTATTGTGTCAATAATATTATTTATTTGATTGTCAGACGTGAAATGTGAGCCAATAAGAGCTTTATACGTGTCTTCGCATTGTCAGACTTGGATTATCTATCCTCTATCATTTACGAAATACAAACCAATATAATTGTTCCATATTTCACATTATCTATCCCTTGTTATCTATTTCTGACATTTGTGAAATTTGAGCCAGAGATTGCTCCATAGTTTTCCTTTTAGATTTTTGGTTATCTATCCTTTGCGAAATTAGAGCCAATAATATTGCTCCAAGTGGCTCCATATTTTACTTTTTCAGTCTTCTTTTAACTTTCCTTTGACATATGCGAAGGGTAAACCAATAAAATTGCTCCAAGTATCTTTTATTTCGCATTTTTCAAGACTTGCAAAATTTGAGAAAATTAAATTGCTCCACATTTCACATTTTTCAGTCTTTCTTTTGTGGAAATTGTTATCCAATTAAAATTTTCCACCTTTAAATCAAATCTATATTCAATCAAATCCTAAGACTAATTGTTTTAAGAGTAATCGAAACTTTAAAGTCAAATTTAATGGAACTTGTAATAAGTGTGGAAAATTTGGGCATAAAGAGTCTGATTATAGAGTAAAGATTAAAAAATTAGTCAAGAATGCTAAGAACATAAAGCCTAATAATCTTAAGAAAAATCAAAAGCAAAATCATGCAAATATGGTGATAAGTCCATTACCTTCCCTTTCATTTTCAAATGACAATGAATGGATTCTTGACAAGTGGTGCCTCTAGGCACATGACTTGTACTCCTAGCATCCTCTTAGATGTAGTTAAATGTGAAGAGAACATCTATCTAGGAGATAACTCTATCATTAGATCTAAAGGTTGTGGTAATTGTTGGTGGCGAATCACAAAGCACCCACAGGACTCTGCAACTCGATGGGTTGAGAATCTCGGTGCGATTGCACAACATGGAGCTTTTCCCAGTGTGGGACCTTGCGAAATCGAGAAAAGCTCTCCGGATGAAGGCGGTTCCTATTCCTCTGTTCGAGATGCACACGTAAAATGCAGAGGGTCTACTCAAAACCTAATCTAATTTTTCAAGGAGGCAGGGGGAGAAAATGCGAAAATAAAAACCTAAACTAACGAGGTGATGCAGGAATGATGAACACTGTCTTGCCAATAAACACGAGACCAAAAAAATGTAATGCAAGATCATGCACAGATAACTTGATTTCAAAGTGAAAGATCAAGAAGAAGCAAATAAACACCTTTGAGAGGGTTGATAATCATCCACGAGACATGCATTAATTTGCTCCAAAGATTGATCTGACACTGCTGAAAATGCCAGAGGCAAAGCTGCATTACAGTTTTAAATGGGAGGTTTTAACTCCACAGATTCACCTGCCAAAGAGAAGAAGGGAGGGGCAAAACAAGAATGTCCAACCTTTAGAAAGAAGCCCCTCCTTACAATTTATAGGAAGAATGAGAGAGAGAGAGAGAAAAGTCCAAATCTACTGACCACCTTAGGTTGTATCTAATTCATCTCATTATGGTGGTAGGTGAGGACCATATCAAACCCCAAAAGTGGCAAACTGTATTTTGCATTTTTAAGAACTTGTTCCCACCCAATTAAAGATATCCAGTCGTAGTTAGGTAGAGGACGCCGTGGCTTTTACGAAAAGTCCAACCTTGTGTGAATCGGAGCTCCCAGTCAAAAGTTATGGCCATCTGAATATCTGGGTCAGGGTCTGCTTCCTGTCAGGGCTCAGAATGTTGCGCCTCCTGAAGGTGCGCCTTGGCGCATCCATATGCATGTTGACAATCCTTTTCATGCGCCAAAGGCACAAATATGTTTGTGTCGACAACCCTTTTCATGCATAACATGCACCATTTTTGTGCTCTTTTACGTGCGCGAAAGGCGCATTCATGTCGACACATGTCAACACTCTTTTACGTGCGCGCCAAAGTGTCGCATTGTTTACGTCGCCACTTTCATCATTGTTATGTGCGCCACTTTACCTGCGCATCATGGGCGCACTTACATTATCAACATCCTCTTTACGTGCGCCAAGGGCGCATCTCCCATTTGACACTCATTGTTGACAACTTCTTACGTGCGCCATGGGCGCATTCTTTACATTATGTCGACATCCATTTCTGTGCGCCACTTTCCTGCGCCTTGGCGCATACATTCTCATGTTGACACTCATTGTTGTGCGCCTCTTTTGTGCACCATGGGCGCATTCTTTACATTGTCGACATCCATTTCTGTGCGCCACTTTCCTGCGCCTTGGGCTGAGGTTTGAATTTCTTTGGTTTCCATATTCTTCCGCTTGTCTATATCTACCCGGGGGGAAGATATATACAACAATTGTGCGACTCAATGGGATCACCCACTGTTGGTAGAAGATCGGTGGCCCTTTTAGAAATCCATTGGGCATGGAGTCATAAGCAATACTTGAAACCAACTTGATCTCGATCCAGGAGCACGAAACCGCAACTCCTTCTCAATGCACTTTGAGCGTAGAAAAACACACGAGAGCAACGAAACTGTGCCCAAAGCACTTAGGAAACGAAACCTAACTACAACACAATGTGCAAAACGCACTTAGAGGAATTGAAATCTAAGCTAATATTTACAAGGGTAGAAATTTTCTCTTTTAGTGATGCAATGTTTAAGATAGATTCCGTTGGCCAAATCGAAAGTTCTTCTCCGTCCAATGTAGACAATTGGAAGGCATTACTACTTTTACATCCAGTGACCATGTAGGGGCCACTCCAAATGGCATCAAACTTGGAATGCCTTCTGGTTTTGCCGTCTGCATCCCATTTGAACTAGGTCCCCTTTACGGAAGGTCCTTGCTCTTGCTTTCTTATCAAACCATCTTTTCACTAAGGCCTGATCTTTCTCAATTGTTTGAACTGCATGTTCTCTAATTTCTTCCAATTCCATCAACTCTGCATACCTAGCCTCCATTGGTTCGAACGCACCAACTCCAATTTGCTTCATGAATTCTAATGCGGGTAGTTCTAATGATATAGGCAATCTTGCCTCTTTTCCATAGACCAACTTATAAGGGAATTACCTATAGACCTCTTTGGTGTTATTACATGCTTCCCCATAATGCTGATTTTAGCTTGGTATGCCATGTTCTTTGATTTTCATCCAGAGTCCTCTTGATGATTCTTAGCAAATTTTTGTTTGTGGACTCTGCCTGTCCATTACCCTGCGGGTAATAATTTGAAGAGGTGCTCAAGTAGATTCCATTCTTAACAGCCCATTCGTAATTTTGGAACCTATAAATGCCAATGCATTATGCGATATGATAGTGGGCGGCACACCAAACACAGTCACTATTCCTTCATAAAAGTCTAGTATGTTAGACTCATTTGCTTCCTTGAGCGCTATTGCTTCGGTCCACTTGGTGAAATAGTCTGTTGCCGTGAGAATCCACTTGTGGCCTTGGCTTGAGTTTGGATTAATGACCCAGACGAAGTCAATCCCCATTGCAAAATGGTTGGTCAACGGTGGGTGCGATGGAAGTCTTTGCTTGTCTTTCTTTGCTGTGAAGAGTGCACATTTCTTGCACTTTCTTATCCATGTATAGCGATCCTTTGAAGGCGTCGGCCAATAATACCCTGCCTTCATTATTTTGAGAGCTGTTACTCGTGGGGCAAAATGTCCTCCAGAATCTCCATCATGAAAATCTCGTAACACCCTCTCAATTTGACTTATCCCAATGCACCTCAATAGAACTCCATTGATGTCTTTCTTAAACAAAACACCATCAACAAGCACATATGGAATGGCTTGTAATCTGAAGTATCTCCTCTTTGCTTTGCTCATTTCTGGAGGGCATAGGCCTGTCTGTAGGAAGTGTATCATATTTTGAGTCCAACAAGGAGTAGGCACGTCATCATTTTCTTGTTCTTGATCATCCTGTAGTACCAAGGTAGTCTCCTTTTCATCACCAGCTTCAACTTTCTGACTCAAGGCTAGCTGCTCACATAGTCCCTTCCCACGTACTAGTTTGGTGACCTTGATCTCGATGTCATATTCCATGACACGAGTTATCCATCCTGCACGTTTCTCATTCAGATCCTTGTTTAGAAGGAAGTCCTTGACTCCCGCATGAGAGACTAATAATTGGATCTTGTTGTTTGAGACTAGGTGCTTGAATTTCTTTAAGCTTCTGATTACCGCAAGGACATGCTTTTCAATGAAAGAGTACCTAGTTTCGTATTCCTCCAAGCTTTGACTGAAGAAAGCAACTGGTTGTTCTAACCCTTCTTTGTTTTGTTGTACAGAGATTGCAAAATTTGTCTCCACCACCACCAAGGCATATAGCATGAATTCCTTAGAAATCTGGATTGGCGAGTTGGGGCTTGAGATATAGCCTCTTTTATTGCCTCAAAACTTGCCTTGCCTTCAGATGTCCACTTAAATGCCATGCTCTTCTTTAACATCAGTGTTATTGGCTTCGCAAGAGCTGCAAAGTTTGGAACAAACCTGCGGACAAAATTGATCCTTCCCAAGAAGCTTTGAAGAGCCTTCTTGTGACTTGTGAATGCGATGCTCGAATTGCTTGACTCTTTCTGGGTCAATAAATCAACCCTTCCTTTGAAACAATATGGCCTAGAAGTTTTCCCTCGTGAGCCAAAATATGCATTTTTGGGATTGATGATACCCCAAATCTTCTACACCTACGAAATACTTGCCTCGAATGATGAGAGGTGATCCGCTTGCATTTTTGAGAATACGGTGATGTCGTCAAGATATATCAAAACTATTTTATTGATCAACCCCTTAAATGCCATATCCATTGCCCTTTGGAAAGTGGCTCCGGCATTTGATAGCCCAAATGGCATCTTCTTGTAGGCATAGGTCCCCCATTTGGTGGTGAAAGCTGTCTTGAATTGGTCATCTTCTTTTACCATCACACGATTATACCACTGTAGCCATCTAGGAGAGAGAACCTCTCTGAACCGGATACTACTTGCAATATTTGTTCCATTGAAGGAAGTGGGTAATGATCTTTGAGAGATGCCCTGTTGAGGTCTCGGAAATCTACACACAACCTGATTTCTCCACTCTTCTTCTGGCCAAGAACCAAGTTTGCAACCCAACTTGAGTGCTTGATCGGGAATATAATGCTTGCCTCTATCGGCTTATTTAGCTCTTTCTTCATTAGAGGCTCAATGTGAGGGTTGACCAGGTCTGCTTTACACTTTGATGGGATTAGCATATGGATCGATTCTATGGTATGTTGTGCCAAATTTGGATCGAATCCTCTCAAGTCTTCGTAGCTCAAGCGAAGACATCTGGAAATTCTTGGCAAAGTTGTATGAAATCTGATTTCTCTGTTCGGTGGCCACTTTGCCAATTTGAAGTGTTTTGTCTTCCCAAACCGAATTGGCTCTGAATCTTCTCTCTTGACACTGTATGTTTGCCTTTTCCTTACGGCGAGTGGTTAGGGTTGAAGATAGACTCCAATGTTACCAAACCCTTAGGAAGCTTGTTTGTCATGGTGTACTACTTGATCCCCATCTTTGCTGCTCTAATCATCACGATTCCTAGCTGAAAATTCAGCCTCTTCTTGTAAAAATTGACGATCTGTTGATCGTTCTCAAACACCTGCCAGCTTGTGTTGTTATCTGGAACTGCTGGCCTCACAACCACATGGATGTGTGGCTGCGTTTTTTCTCTCCTGATGCTGTCAACCACATCAAATGTCACTCCAACTGCTGCGAGCCTATCTGCGGCTTCATTTTCTTCACAGGTATGGATCTGATGTTGAAAGCTTTGAAATCCTCAATGAGGGTCCCATACCCTATTCTTGTAGCTCCTTAGCAAGTCGTTCTTTGTAGCATGTTGTCCCCTAACTTGGTTGACGATTAGCTCGCTATCTCCAAACACCTGCAAGTTCTTTATGCCCCTTTTTTGGCCCAATGAAGTCCATGAATCAAGGCCTCATATTCAGCTGTGTTGTTTGAACAGGAAAACTGGAAACGAAAAGCTGAAAAATATTTGATGTCTTGTGGTGAAATCAACATTGCACCACCTCCAGCACCTTGTCTGCTTCTCGAACCATCGAAAAATAATTTCCAAACTTTGTTTTCATCCTTTTGTTCAGGCTGAATGATGTCGGGAATGGGTGAATTTTCTTCGTGTATACAATACACGCCCAATTCAGATTCTTCAATTTCCTTGTATGGGTCAAATTCATGACTCTTGTTTGCCCATTCATCCAAAGTTAAATCAGGAATTCCCTCGACCTTAGTACCTGTTTCTAGATCACTTGAACACTCCTCCTGATCAAAAACCGAGCAATTTGCATTGATAGGATTTGGTACATGAGGCTCAATATGGAAATGGGCAATTGGTTCTGACCTGATTGTTGCTTTGGCTCCATACCTTGTCCTAAAAATCATGTGCGACCAATCTGCAGATAAATATCCACCGATTTTTGCAGTGAAGTCTCTTGATAGACACAACGCAAAGAGTGGCGGAAGGTCAATCACAGACACATCTTGTAGAACTGTAACATTAGGACAGGAATGTAGTGTTAGGCTTAACCCTTTGATGACCCCAAGCTGTTCCCTCTTTGCCGTTCCATCTAGGTTTGTACTACTCCTTTCGATCTTGGCTCATATTTCAAACCAGTGATCCGCTATTTTGCTTCGGCATCATTGAACTACTTGCCCCGAGAATCAATCATGCGGTTGTGTACCAGTGGTTTCCAACAATCAACGAAACATAGAATGGTGGAGGCTTCAAATTTTTTTATCTGGCCCCCATCATGTTGCCTTGTTGCATTAGTGAGAACTTTCTCATGTCCACTGGTTTGATACATTTGTGGCGAGACGATTAGCCATTGCGACTTGCATAAATCTCGTTGCCACAGGATCGCGAGTGATTCCCACATGGAAATGTTCACATGTGTCTTCTTCATTTGATCGATGATGTTGAAGGGGATGAATTGTCCTTTTCTGTCCCTTGCTTGTGTGACCTTTTACGGAGCTTGAGCAGTGCATGTGTTGCTTCTGACAGTACCTTAGGTTGATTACGCACATTTGGAGCTGCGTTTGGTCTCATGACCCCTTGTTGTGTAAGAGTGGGTTGAGAAACAAGCTGGATTACATGGTTGTCCCTCTCTATATTTCTCTTCTTTGGCCAGTGTGTTGGCAGCCACGCCTTGAAAAGGCATGTTGGTTAACTCCACGAAGTCTTCCGTTTGCCAATTTGCCAATGTGGTTTTTGTTGGAGGTCCTTCTTGTTGTGTTTGTTCTTTGTTGATTCTCCTCTTGGCTTGGTTCTTGAGCAACACCAATGGTTTGCACCATCGAGGCACGATTCGATGCACCATTGAAACATCTTGGTGATTGTGAGGTAGATTGCAAGGTAACACAGTCGTACTCTGTGCCATGTTATTTTGTGTTGGAACCAAGGCTCTTGAGGACGTCGTTGCATTTGGATCATACGGTCGAAATGGCACAGCGAGCTTGAGGCTTGTCCTTGGTTACGTTTTGATTTGCGGCTGAGGTGGTGGTCTATTTTGTTGGTATGGGGGCCTAGCTTGCAGTGCGTGCTTGAGGCGATACGGTCTAGCACTTTGAGCTTCTTTGTCTTTTGATAGTCACAAGCTCATTTCCAGGTTCTGCGATTGTTTCATGACCTCCTGCATTCCTTTGAAGTATTTGAAGAAGTCGACGCCTCATTATTGCTTTGATTCTAGGAGTTGGAATGGGATTCAACTGCGGTGCTTGACTAGTTGTAGGCTTTCCCATGTCTGGATAGAGAGGCATTGGTGGCCTTGGTGCAAGCTTTCCGGCTTGGATCAAGCAGTTCTCTGCTCGATCGGCGTGTCATAGGACCACAGCGGCGTTGTCCCTCCCATTGATTGGATCATCATGGCTATGTCGAATTTATAGCCTTTAAGAAATAAAGGAATGCTCCTTCGGCGGTTGGTCTAACAGGCTATTGGGATCTGTCCCATGTCCATTGGAATCTAAAGTTGAAATCTGCCATTTGTTCGTTAGGAGCCCTTTTGATTGTTGTCATTTGTTCAGATAAAGATAAATTGTCAGCCCTCTCCCCGAATTGGTTGCGAAAAGCGAGAACAAAGTTGGTTCCATTAAGTAATAGAGCCTGCTTGTAAGGCTCCTAAACCATTGTAAGGCCTTGCCTTTGAAAGATGAAGCCAACGACTTGACCGCATGACATCCATTTCATTTATTTCATGGATTGCATGCATTAGCAATATCTTGGATGTGATCGATAGGAGTAGTATGATTTTCACTGTGAAGTAGGGGATATTCTTTAGTGCTTTGCTGCACAATGGAATTTGATTACGAGCATTTAGGGCAAGTGGACTACTTGCAGTGAAATTGACAAAGGGATTCGGTGGTAGATGCGCCATTATGATTGGCCTAAGAACCACAGGTTGATGCGAGAAAAGGCCTACCGAGGTGGAGGTGTAGACAAAGTCTGTTAGGTGGAGATGGTGATCTTTGTGGTCTTCTTCCTCTCCTTCCTCCTCACAGTGATAGTTGCGAGTGGAAAAATAGCCCTTCTTCTTGAGTATTGGACCTGGTTCGAATTCTTCTCATGTGCCTGGGCAACTTGTGCTGCTACACCACTGAATTCTATCCCTTCGGAGTCGCCAGATGTGTTAGAGAACAAGCCTCAAAAGACTAGATTTTGCCAAGTTACACACCAAAACTTGACAATATTTAAACACAAAATTTTTTAAAAGACCTGCACATTTGAGATTTTAGGGTTTGGAATTTGATTTGGAATGACAGTCCCGAAAACCCAAAAAACGCCAGATTTCTGAAAACCCGAAATCCGAAATTCAAAAAACCATGAAATTTTGAAAGTCAAAATCTCAAAAATCTAAGAATACCCTTTTGAAGATTACCCCCCGATCTATCAGTTGATGAAATTTTGACTTGTTTTGAGCAAGTTAAGTCCTTGAAAATCAATTTCAAAGTTCAGCTTGGAAGGTGAAAAATCTGGAATTGTAAAACCTGCAATTTTTTGGTCCGAATTTCATGAAAACTCCTTGAAATCTATGGAATGACCTCTTGGTCCCACCGGTGTGCCAAAGCTGTTGGTGTCGAATCACAGCCCCCACAGGACTCTGCTGACTCGATGGGTTGAGAATCTCGGTGCGATTGCACTGACATGGAGCTTTTCCCAGTGTGGGACCTTGCGAAATCGGAAAAGCTCTCGGATGAAGGCGGTTCCTATTCCTCTGTTCGAGATGCACACGTAAAAATGCGAGAGGTCTACTCAAAACCTAATCTAATTTTCCAGAGGAGACGAGGGAAGAAAATGCAGAAAATAAAACCTAAACTAACGAGGTGATGCAGGAATGAAGAACACTGTCTTGCCAATAAACACAGAGACCAAAAAAAATGTAATGCAAGATCATGCACGAGATAACTTGATTTACGGTGAAAGATCAAGAAGATGCAAATAAACACTTGAGAGGGTTGATAATCATCCACAGAGACATGCATTAATTTGCTCCAAGATTGATCTGACACAACTGCTGAAAATGCCAAGAGGCAAAGGTTGCATTACATTTTAAATGGGAGGTTTTAACTCCTGATTCACTGCCCGAAGAGAGAAGGGAGGGGCAAAACAAGAATGTCCAACCTTTAGAAAGAAGCCCCTCCTTACAATTTATAGGAAGAATGAGAGAGAGAAGAGAGAAAGTCCAAATCTACTGACCACCTCGGGTTGTATCTAATTCATCTCATTATGGTGGTAGGTGAGGACCATATCAAACCCCAAAAGTGGCAAACTGTATTTTGCATTTTTAAGAACTTGTTCCCACCCAATTAAAGATATCCGAGTCGTAGTTAGGTAGAGGACCTAGTAGCTTTCCGAAAAGTCCAACCTTGTGTGAATCGGAGCTCCCGGTCAAAAGTTATGGCCATCGAATATACGGGTGAGTGCACTTCTGTCGGCGCTCGAAATGTTGCGCCTCCTGAAGGTGCGCCTTGGCGCATCCATATGCATGTTGACAATCCTTTTCATGCGCGAAAGCGCAAATATGTTTAATGTCGACAACCCTTTTTGTGCGCAAAGGCGCATTCATTTTCATGTCGAACACTCTTTTACGTGCGCGAAAGGCGCAAATATATTTATGTCGACACATGTTTACGTGCGCCACTTTACTGCGCCAGGCGCGACTTTTTCGTGTCGACATTCCTTTTGTGCGCGGGCGTGCTTTCTTGTGACATCTTCTTACGTGCATAGGGCGCATTTACATTGTGTCGACATCTCTTATGTTGACATCTTTCACTTCTCTTTGACACTGCATTGAGGCGCATTTACATGGCGCATCCATTTATGTCGACATCCATTTATGCGCCAGCCATTTGTGGCGTAACATTTTCTCATGTTGACACTCATTGTTATGCGCCATTTTGTGCGCCATGGGCATCCATTTACATTGTCGACATCCATTTAAATGCGCCACTTTCCTGCGCCATGTGGGAGAGGTTTGAATTTCTTTGGTTTCCATATTCTTCCGCTTGTCTATATCTGCAGGGGAAGATATATACAACAATTTAGCGACTCAGCGGGATCACACACTGCTTCTTAGGTAGAAGATCGGTGGCCCTTTTAGAAATCCATTGGGCATGGAGTCATAAGCAATACTTGAAACCAACTTGATCTCGATCCAGGAGCACAGAAACCGCTCTCCTTCTCCGACAGACACTTTGAGCTGTAGAAACAACTTTGAGAGCAACGAAACTGTGCCCAAGCACTTAGGGAAGCGAAACCTAACTACTGACAAGACAATGTGCAAACGCACTTAGAGGAATTGAAATCTAAGCTAATATTTACAAGGGTAGAAATTTTCTCTTTTCGATGCAATGTTTTAAGATAGATTAGTTGGCCAGGAATCGAAAGTTCTTCTCCATCCAATGTAGACAATTGGAAGGCATTACTACTTTTACATCCTGTGACCATGTAGGGGCCACTCCAAATGGCATCAAACTTGGAATGCCTTCCTGGTTTTGCCCGATCTGCATCCCATTTCAGAACTAGGTCCCCTTCCTGGAAGGTCCTTGCTCTTGCTTTCTTATCAAACCATCTTTTCACTAAGGCCTGATCTTTCTCAATTGTTTGAACTGCATGTTCTCTAATTTCTTCCAATTCCATCAACTCTGCATACCTAGCCTCCATTGGTTCGAACTCAGCCAACTCCAACTGCTTCATGAATTCTAATGCAGGTAGTTCTAATGATATAGGCAATACTGCCTCTTTTCCATAGACCAACTTATAAGGGGAATTACCTATAGACCTCTTTGGTGTTATTCTGTCAGCCCATAATGCTGATTTTAGCTTGGTATGCCATGTTCTTTGATTTTCATCCAGAGTCCTCTTGATGATTCTTAGCAAATTTTTGTTTGTGGACTCTGCCTGTCCATTACCCTGCGGGTAATAATTTGAAGAGGTGCTCAAGTAGATTCCATTCTTAACAGCCCATTCTGTAATTTTGGAACCTATAAATGCCAATGCATTGTCTGATATGATAGTGGACGGCACACCAAACACAGTCACTTCACTATTCCTTCATAAAAAGTCTAGTATGTTAGACTCATTTGCTTCCTTGAGCGCTCTTTGCTTGGTCCACTTGGTGAAATAGTCACATTGCCGTGAGAATCCACTTGTGGCCTTGGCTTGAGTTTGGATTAATGACCCCATGCGAAGTCCAATCCCCATTGCATAAATGGTTGGTCAACGAGATGGGTGCGATGGAAGTCTTTGCTTGTCTTTCTTTGCCTGTGAAGAGTGCACATTTCTTGCACTTTCTTATCCATGTATAGCAGTCACTGAAGACTGTCGGCCAATAATACCCTGCCTTCATTATTTTGAGAGCTGTTACTCGTGGGGCAAAATGTCCTCCAGAATCTCCATCATGAAAATCTCGTAACACCCTCTCAATTTGACTTATCCCAATGCACCTCAATAGAACTCCATTGATGTCTTTCTTAAACAAAACACCATCAACAAGCACATATGGAATGGCTTGTAATCTGAAGTATCTCCTCTTTGCTTTGCTCATTTCTGGAGGGCATAGGCACATGCGTAGGAACTGTATCATATTTTGAGTCCAACAAGGAGTGGGCACGTCATCATTTTCTTGTTCTTGATCATCCTGTAGTACCAAGGTAGTCTCCTTTTCATCACCAGCTTCAACTTTCTGACTCAAGGCTAGCTGCTCACATAGTCCCTTCCCACGTACTAGTTTGGTGACCTTGATCTCGATGTCATATTCCATGACACGAGTTATCCATCCTGCACGTTTCTCATTCAGATCCTTGTTTAGAAGGAAGTCCTTGACTCCCGCATGAGAGACTAATAATTGGATCTTGTTGTTTGAGACTAGGTGCTTGAATTTCTTTAAGCTTCTGATTACCGCAAGGACATGCTTTTCAATGAAAGAGTACCTAGTTTCGTATTCCTCCAAGCTTTGACTGAAGAAAGCAACTGGTTGTTCTAACCCTTCTTTGTTTTGTTGTACCAGGATTGCAGAAATTGTGTCTCCACCACCAAAGGCATATAGCATGAATTCCTTAGAGAAGTCTGGATTGACGAGAGTTGGGGCTTGAGATATAGCCTCTTTTATTGCCTCAAAACTTGCCTTGCCTTCAGATGTCCACTTAAATGCCATGCTCTTCTTTAACATCAGTGTTATTGGCTTTCACGAAGAGCTTGCAGAAATTTGGAACAAACTGCGGACAAAATTGATCCTTCCCGAAGCTTTGAAGAGCCTTCTTGTGACTTGGCAATGGCGATGCTTGAATTGCTTCAACTCTTTACGGTCATAAATCGACCCTTCCTTTGAAACAATATGGCCTAGAAGTTTTCCCTCGTGAGCCAAAATATGCATTTTTGGGATTGATGATACCCCAAATCTTCTACACTCGAAATACTTGCCTCAAATGATAGAGGTGATCCGCTGCATTTTTTGAGAATACAGTGATGTCGTCAAGATATATCAAAACTATTTTATTGATCAACCCCTTGAATGCCATATCCATTGCCCTTTGGAAAGTGGCCCCAGCATTTGATAGCCCAAATGGCATCTTCTTGTAGGCATAGGTCCCCCATTTGGTGGTGAAAGCTGTCTTGAACTGGTCATCTTCTTTTACCATCACCTGATTATACCCTGAGTAGCCATCTAGGAGAGAGAACCTCTCTGAACCGGATACTACTTGCAATATTTGTTCCATTGAAGGAAGTGGGTAATGATCTTTGAGAGATGCCCTGTTGAGGTCTCGGAAATCTACACACAACCTGATTTCTCCACTCTTCTTCCTGACCGGAACCAAGTTTGCAACCCAGCTTGAGTGCTTGATCGGGAATATAATGCTTGCCTCTATCAGCTTATTTAGCTCTTTCTTCATTAGAGGCTCAATGTGAGGTTGACCGGTCTCTTTACTTACTTTGATGGGATTAGCATCTGGATCCAATTCTATGGTATGTTGTGCCAAATTTGGATCGAATCCTCTCAAGTCTTCGTAGCTCCAAGCGAAGACATCTGGAAATTCTTGGCAAAGTTGTATGAAATCTGATTTCTCCTGTTCAGTGGCCACTTTGCCAATTTGAAGTGTTTTGTCTTCCCCAACCAGAATTGGCTCTGAATCTTCTCTCTTGACCTGTATGTTTGCCTTTTCCTTACGGCGAGTGCGTTAGGGTTGAAGATAGACTCGATGTTACCAAACCCTTAGGAAGCTTGTTTGTCATGGTTTGTGTACTACTTGATCCCCATCTTCTTTGCTCTAATCATCACGATTCCTAGCTGAAAATTCAGCCTCTTCTTGTAAGAAATTGACGATCTGTTGATCGTTCTCAAACACCTGCCAGCTTGTGTTGTTATCTGGAACTGCTGGCCTCACAACCACATGGATGTGTGGCTGCGTTTTTTCTCTCCTGATGCTGTCAACCACATCAAATGTCGCTCCAACTGCTGCGAGCCTATCTGCGGCTTCATTTTCTTCACAGGTATGGATCTGATGTTGAAAGCTTTGAAATCCTCAATGAGGTCCCATACCCTATTCTTGTAGCTCCTTAGCAAGTCGTTCTTTGTAGCATGTTGTCCCCTAACTTGGTTGACGATTAGCTCGCTATCTCCAAACACCTGCAAGTTCTTTATGCCCCTTTTCTTGGCCCAATGAATTCCATGAATCAATGCCTCGTATTCACCGTGTGTTGTTTGAGCAGGAAAAGCTGGAAGCGAAAAGCTGAAAAATATTTGATGTCTTGTGGTGAAATCAACATTGCACCACCTCCAAACACCTTATGCGCTTCTCGAACCATCGAAAAATAATTTCCAAACTTTGTTTTCATCCTTTTGTTCGAGGCTTGAATGATGCGGGAATGGGTGAATTTTCTTCGTGTATACAATACACGCCCAATTGATTCTTCAATTTCCCTTGTATGGGTCAAATTCATGACTCTTGTTTGCCCATTCATCCAAAGTTAAATCGAAATTCCCTCGACCTTAGTACTGTTTCTAGATCACTTGAACACTCCTCTGATCAAAAACCGAGCAATTTGCATTGATAGGATTTGGTACATGAGGCTCGATATGGAAATGGGCAATTGGTTCGACTTGATTGTTGCTTTGGCTCCATACCTTGTCCTAAAAATCATGTGCGACCAATCTGCGAGATAAATATCCACCGATTTTGCGGTGAAGTCTCTTGATAGACACAACGCAAAGAGTGGCGGAAGGTCAATCACGAGACACATCTTGTAGAAGCTGTAACATTAGGACGGGAATGTAGTGTTAGGCTTAACCCTTTGATGACCCCAAGCTGTTCCTCTTTGCCGTTCCATCTAGGTTCTTTACTCCTTTCGATCTTGGCTCATATTTCAAACCAGTGATCCATTATTTGCTTGGCATCAACTTGAACTACTTGCCCCGAAATCAATCATGCGATTGTGTACCAGTGGTTTCCAACAATCAATGAAACATAGAATGGTGGAGGCTTCAAATTTTTCCTTATCTGGCCCCCATCATGTTCTTACTTTTGCATTAGTGAGAACTTTCTCATGTCCACTGGTTTGATACATTTGTGGCGGACCAATTAGCCATTGCGACTTGCAATAAATCTCGTTGCCACAGGATCGCAGGTGATTCCCACATGGAAATGTTCACATGTGTCTTCTTCATTTGATCGATGATGTTGAAGGGGATGAATTGTCCTTTTGCTGTGTCCACTTGCTTGTGTGACCTTTTACGGAGCTTGAGCAGTGCATGTGTTGCTTCTGACAGTACCTTAGGTTGATTACGCACATTTGGAGCTGCGTTTGGTCTCTTTTGACCCCTTGTTGTGTAAGAGTGGGTTGAGAAACAAGCTGGATTACATGGTTGTCCCTCTCCTATATTTCTCTTCTTTGGCCGTGTGTTGGCAGCCACGCCTTGAAAAGGGCTGTTGGTTAACTCCACGAGAGTCTTCCGTTTGCCCGATTTGCGATGTGGTTTTGTTGGAGGTCCTTCTTGTTGTGTGTTTGTTCTTTGTTGATTCTCCTCTGGCTTGGTTCTTGAGCAACACACAATGGTTTGCACCATCGAGGCTGATTGATGCACCATTGAAACATCTTGGTGATTGTGAGGTAGATTGCAAGGTAACACCGGTCGTACTCTGTGCCATGTTATTTTTTGTGTGGAACCAAGGCTCTTGAGGACGTCGTTGCATTTGGATCATACGGTCGAAATGGCACAGGCGGCTTGAAAGTTGTCCTTGGTTACGGTTTTGATTTGCGGCTGAGGTGGTGGTCTATTTTGTTGGTATGGGGGCCTAGCTTGTGCTTGTGCTTGAGGCTGATACGGTCTAGCACTTTGAGCTTGCTGTCTTTTGATAGTCACAAGCTCATTTCCAAGGTTCTGCAATTGTTTCATGACCTCCTGCAATTCCTTTGAAGTATTTGAAGAAGTCGACGCCTCATTATTGCTTTGATTCCTAGGAGTTGGAATGGGATTCAACTCTGGTGCTTGACTGGTTGTAGGCTTTCCCATGTCTGGATAGAGAGGCATTGGTGGCCTTGGTGCAAGCTTTCCGGCTTGGATCAAACAGTTCTCTGCTCTGATCGCTGTGTCATAGGACCCTGGCAGCGTTGTCCCTCCCATTGATTGGATCATCATGGCTATGTCTGAATTTATAGCCTTTAAGAAATAAAGGAATGCTCCTTCGGCAGTTGGTCTAACAGCTATTGGGATCCTGTCCCATGTCCGTTGGAATCTAAAGTTGAAATCTGCCATTTGTTCGTTAGGAGCCCTTTTGATTGTTGTCAATTTGTTCCAGTAAAGATAAATTGTCAGCCCTCTCCCGAATTGGTTGCGAAAAGAAGCGAGAACAAAGTTGGTTCCAATTAAGTAATAGAGCCTCTTTGTAAGGCTCCTAAACCATTATAAGGCCTTGCCTTTGAAAGATGAAGCCAACGGCTTAGCTATGACATCCATTTCATTTATTTCGTGGATTGCACATGCATTAGCAATATCTTGGATGTGATCGATAGGAGTAGTATGATTTTCACTGTGAAGTAGGGGATATTCTTTAGCTTTGCAAGCTGAATTTGATTACGAGCATTTAGGGCAAGTGGACTACTTTGCCCAGTGAAATTGACAAAGGGATTCGGTGGTAGATGCGCCATTATGATTGGCCTAAGAACCACGGTTGATGCGAGAAAAGGCCTACCAGGTGGAGGTGTAGACAAAGTCCTGTTAGGCGGAGATGGTGATCTTTGTGGTCTTCTTCCTCTCCTTCCTCTGCCTGGTGATAGTTGCAAGTGGAAAAATAGCCCTTCTTCTTGAGTATTGGACTGGTTCGAATTCTTCTCATGTGCACAGGCAACTTGTCTTCTTACACCACCTTGAATTCTATCCCTTCGGAGTCGCCAGATGTGTTAGAGAACAAGCCTCAAAAGACTAGATTTTGCCAAGTTACACACCAAAACTGACAATATTTAAACACAAAATTTTTTTAAAAGACCTGCACATTTGAGATTTTAGGGTTTGGAATTTGATTTGGAATGCAGATCCAAAAACCCAAAAAACGATTTACGAAAACACAAATCCGAAATTCAAAAAACCATGAAATTTTGAAAGTCAAAATCTCAAAAATCTAAGAATACCCTTTTGAAGATTACCCCCGATCTATCAACTGATGAAATTTTGACTTGTTTTGAGCAAGTTAAGTCCTTGAAAATCAATTTCAAAGTTCAGCCTGGAAGGTGAAAAATGCGGAATTGTAAAACTGCAATTTTTTGGTCAAATTTCATGAAAACTCCTTCAAATCTATGGAATGACCTCTTGGTCCCACCAGTGTGCTGCCAAAGCTGTTGGTGTCGAATCACAGCACCCCTGGGACTCTGCAACTTGATGGGTTGAGAATCTCAGTGCGATTGCACAACATGGAGCTTTTCCCAAGTGTGGGACCTTGCGAAATCGGAAAAGCTCTCCGGATGAAGGCCGGTTCCTATTCCTCTGTTCAGATGCACACGTAAAAATGCAGAGGTCTACTCAAAACCTAATCTAATTTTCCAAGGAGACAGGGGGAAGAAAATGCAGAAAATAAAACCTAAACTAACGGAGGTGATGCAGGAATGAAGAACACTGTCTTGCCAATAAACACGAGACCAAAAAAATGTAATGCAAGATCATGCCTGAGATAACCCAGATTTACGGTGAAAGATCAAGAAGATGCAAATAAACAACGAGAGGGTTGATAATCATCCACAGAGACATGCATTAATTTGCTCAAAGATTGATCTGACACAACTTTACTGCAAAATGCCAAGAGGCAAAGGCTGCATTACTGAGTTTTAAATGGGAGGTTTTAACTCCTGATTCACTGCCCGAAGAGAAGAAGGGAGGGGCAAAACAAGAATGTCCAACCTTTAGAAAGAAGCCCCTCCTTACAATTTATAGGAAGAATGAGAGAGAGAAGAGAGAGAAAGTCCAAATCTACACCAACCACCTCAGGTTGTATCTAATTCATCTCATTATGGTGGTAGGTGAGGACCATATCAAACCCCAAAAGTGGCAAACTGTATTTTGCATTTTTAAGAACTTGTTCCCACCCAATTAAAGATATCCAGTCGTAGTTAGGTAGAGGACGCCGTAGGCTTTCTGAAAAGTCCAACCTTGTGTGAATCGGAGCTCCCAGTCAAAAGTTATGGCCATCTGAATATCTGGGTCAGGGTCTGCTTCCTGTCAGCGCTCAGAATGTTGCGCCTCCTGAAGGTGCGCCTTGGCGCATCCATATGCATGTTGACAATCCTTTTCATGCGCCAAAGGCGCAAATATGTTTGTGTCGACAACCCTTTTTGTGCGCCAAAGGCGCATTCATTTGCATGTCAACACTCTTTTCTGTGCGCCAAAGGCGCAAATATGTTTATGTCGACACATGTTTACGTGCGCCACTTTACTGCGCCCGTAGCGACTTTTTCCACTCATGTCGACATTTCTTTACGTGCGCGGGCGCATCTATTTCTATGTTGACAACTTCTTACATGTGCGCGGCGCATTTACATTATGTCGACATCCTCTTATGTGCGCGCCAGGCGTTTCAACTTTTTCCCTGTTGACACTCATTGTTATGCGCCATTTCCGTGCGCCATGGGCGCATTCTTTACATTGTCGACATCCATTTAAATAGCCACTTTCCTGCGCCTTTTGGGCCATGTGAGGTTTGAATTTCTTTGGTTTCCATATTCTTCCGCTTGTCTATATCTACCCGGGGGGAAGATATATACAACAATAATGTTAAGCATTGAAATGGTGTAATTAGGAATGTCTTGTATGTTCCTCAATTGAAAAAGAATCTTTTGTCTTGCTCTCAACTAACCAAAGAAAACTATAAAGTTATTTTGCTGCAAGATAAGTGGTATGTAAAAGATAAATTTAGTATTACGGCATTCAGAAAAATGGATTGTATATCTTTGATGGTTTTGTGTCGAGGGTCTTGATTTTCTTCCTCTTATGAATGATATTCAATTTTGGAATGAAATGTTTGGTCATGTAAATTTCAAAATCTTGTATGATATGTCTAGACTAAATCTTGTTGTTGGTCTTCCTAAGATAAAATTAGATCATGAAACTTGTGAAAGTTGCCTACATGGTAAGCAACATGCTCAACCATTTCACAAACATCACGATCCAAATTCTTCTCAGTTATTAGAACTAATTCATAGTGATGTGAGAGGTCCACTTGAGGCTCATTCTCTCAGTGTTGCTATGTATGTTTTTTTCTTTATTGATGATTATTCTAGAATGACTTTGTCTTATTTCATTAAGAAGAAGTTTGACGTCTATCTAAATTTCAGGAATTTAAAGCTCTAGTTGAAAATGATTCTAATATGAAAATTAAGAGAATTAGGATTGATAATGGAGGTGAGTATGTTAGCAAGAATTTTTATGAGTTTTGTGTATCATGTGGAATTCAAAGAGAGTTGACTACTCCCTATTCCCCTCAACAAAATGGCATTGCTGAAAGAAAGAATAAGATTGTCTTAGAAATGGCTAGGACTATGATTCATGCATCTAATGTGCCTAAATTCTTATGGGCTGAAGCTATGAACACTACTATCTATATCCTTAATAGAGTACCCACTAAATCCCTTCACCAAACTACTCCTCATGAGGTATGGACTAAGAAAAAACCAGATATTTCTCACTTAAGAATATTTGGTAGTCCTACTTCTATCTTCATTCCAAAAGAAAAAAGGAAGAAACTTGATCCAACCTATTTCTCTTGTATTTTTGTTGGCTATGGATGTAGAACTAAAGGATTGAGAGTTTATGATCCTTTCAAGCATGACATTGTTGAAAATAGAAATGTTCAAGTCTTAGAGAAAACCTTCTCTGATGTTTCTCATGAACCTTCCTCTACTGCTCTGGAAATAGATCCTGATAATCCTCCTACTAAAATTATGGAAATAGAAGTTCAAGAGGTTGATTATCTTGATCTAGATATGATGGAGATTGAGGGGGAGTCATCCCAAAATGTCTTGCAACCTAATATTCCTAAATGGGATAAAAATCTTGTTCAAAACTCTCAACCTGATAATATTAGAAAACTAACTAGAAGTCAACATACTTATCATGCCTTGATGACCCTCTATGAGGTATAACCACAATCCTTTGAAGAAGCATCTCATGATGATAGATGGTTTCAATCTATGAAGGATGAAGACAATGCTTTAATAAAAAACAACACTTGGTAATTAGTCGGACCTCATTCTTTTAAGATAAGCATTGTAGGTTCTAGGTGGTCAGTTCAAAATAAAATATAACTCTCTAAGAGAAATTGAAAATTTCAAGGAAAGGTATGGTAGCTCGTGGTTTCACTCAAAAACTAGGAATTGACTATGTTGAGATTTTTCTCTGTTGCTAAAATGAGCACTATTTAGAATTCTTCTTGCATTGGCTGCCCAATATGGTTAGGAGATTCACCAAATGGATGTTAAAATGCTTTCTTAAATGGTGACTTAAAAGAAGAAATCTATATGAGTCAGCCTAAAGGATTTGAAGTACCTGGCAAATAACTTTTTGTATGTAAGATTAAAAGTTTTTATATGGTCTTAAACAAGCTCCTAGAGCTTGGTATGCTAAAATTAACAGTTTCTTTCAAGATCTTAGTTTTTCTAATTGTTGTTCTGATAATGATTTATTTTTTAAAGTTGAAAACAATCATATTATCATTATTGTCTTGTATGTTGATGATCTTTTGATTACTAGCATTGATATAAATTTAATTGTTAGAATAAAAGAAAGGTTAAAACAACGTTTTGAAATGACTGATTTAGGTTTATTAAATCATTTTCTTGGCATGGTTATATTTCAAAATCATAAGTCTATTGTTGCATCTCAATCTCAATATGCTATGAATTTTCTTAGAAGATTTAACATGATTGACTATAAGCCTATTGCAATTCCTATTGAAGTTGGTGTTAAGTTAGATCCTAAACTAGCTTGTGCTAAATTTGATCCTACTTTGTATAGGAAACTAGTTGGTAGTGTAATTTACTTGACTATTACTAGAATTGATATTTCTTATGTAGTAGGAGTAGTTTCAAGATTTATGTAAGAACCTTATGAAGATCATTAGAAAATGGAAACAAGGATTTTGAGATATATTAAAGGAATAGTCAATTATGGTATTTATTATTCTTCTTGTAATGATGCAAAATTATTTGGTTATTGTGACTTTGATCATGTTGGTGATGCTGCAAATAGAAGTCTACTTCTGGATATATTTTCAAGTTGGGTGCATGTGCCATCACTTAGAGTAGCAAGAAGCAAACAACAATGTATATATCTTCTATCAAGCGAGAGTATAGAAGTGATATGGAAGTTGCCAAAGAAGTTATGTGGCTGAAAAGACTGTTGGATGAGATGCACATGGGTGTCAAAGGGAGAAATACTCTTCTATGTGATAGCACGAGTTGCATTGCTCTTGTAAAGAATCCAGTTCAGCTCCAAAGGACCAAGAATATTGAAGTTCATATGCACTTCATTAGAGAGAAAGTTATGAATGGTGATATTGATCTCAATTTTTGTTCAATTGAAGATCAAGTTGTAGATATCTTCACAAAACTGCTTTGTTCTATCAAGTTTTAAAAGTTTCATTCCTTTTTGGGCCTATCAGAGTCTCCCTTGAGGGGAGTTTGTATGAAAATTCCACCTCTTAACGGCCTATTGAAAACTTCCAATACTTCCTTCTATTTGTAATAAGTAAATGTGTCACATTGTGTTAAGTTACTTGTAAATACCAACAAAGATCCAGTTATGGGTATACCTTATTTTATAAAAGGCTCCATAGTCTTATGTAAGTTTTCAAATGTAAAGCACTAGTCTTAATAATTTCTATAAGGGAAGCTCCACGAATTTCCCTTGTTGAAATGCTAGTCTGAATCACCGATTCAAGGTTTGTAAATCCTTTTAAAAAAAAGGTAAATCTAGATTTTCTAATTTTTCTTCCCACTTAACATTAAAGGGGAGTGTTAGAGTGATAATTTCAATTGGATCAGCCATTTTGCGATGCTCCAACATTAAATTTAAAAGTTTGTTAAGAAAAATTTATTGTGAATGTCTTTCACATTAAAGAGTGAAATGACTCGACCGATTCACCCACCCAAATTGATTTGGGTGATCCCTCTCGGGATTGGTTGTCTACAACGTATACATGTTGTACAAACTGACTTAAAGACTGGGATCTTATTACAAGATACAATCGATGATCATTGTATGATCTGATCAAGAAAATAGCTTAGCAGACATTGTGAATGACTACAAACTGGAAGTGGAAGTGTTGGGTTGAACTCATGTAATTCTTAATAAAGACAATGATTTACTAGTGGAGTTTTTTCCTTTGGGTTTCTCCACTTAAATTTGGTGTTATCTATCTTTACTCTTGTTTTTATTTACTTTCAATCTCTAGCTCGTTAAGCTCTGTTATTCACTATCTATTTCAAGCTATGTCTGTGTCTAAATTGATTGCATATCATAATCTATAATCTTTGGATTTAATGGTGGATATGTGATCTATGGATTACATTTCCCCTACTAAATATAAATTTTTTTAGTAGAGAAAAATAGAAATTTAATAATAATATTTCAAATCCTCCTAGTGTATTGACTTATTGGGCATTAATAGGAGGAGGTGAAAGATTAGGTTAATTTCCCCATTGGTTTCCCCTTTCATCTTGTATTGACAATATGGATCATGAATCCCAATGTAAGCTATTAATGGGGGTGGGATGGTAGCTTATTACAATATGAAGAGTGAGAAGTAGGTGGAAAAATTGTTGCATACAATCTCTTTGACAATGATTGGTGATAGGTAGTAATTCAAACTAAACATTATTACTGATAGACATTAGTGAGGAAATGAGTTTGAGATATGTGTGGAACATGTTTGTCTTTTATACATTTTTTTGGAGATCATCGCAGTTTGAGATCTAGAGTAAGAGATTATCCTAAGTTGACAAAGCTTAAATAAATATATGCAAACTAATTGGACTTTAAATAAAATGTGCACATATATACATATATTACATTAACACCCTCCCTTAAGTTATAATTTGGGAAATCAAAAGTAAAAAATAAATGGGACCCATAAACTAAACTGATATAGGGTACCCATGTACAAGAAGTATAACCTAAAACATTATATCAAAAAACATAGGTCTTTCAAAAAAACAAAAAATAAATATTATGAATACTACACTAGATGGGATGAAAACCATCACTAAAAACCACCGGATGGGATACAATCCATTACTAAATAATATGAAATAAGTACAATTAAAAATAATGGTGAAGAACTCAAATATGCACAAGTGGTCTAAATCCACTACTTGAACACTTAAGAAGAAAATTTGACACTATATGCACCAGAATAGATCTCGAGGAAACTATCGATAAGTTAAATGAGGTGATGAAGTTACAAAAGAGTTCATCAAGAATTTCATCAAATGAATCATGTAGATAATGTGATGTGTCAAGGGTAAGCAAGGTAAAAAACACATGAAGAAGCAATATGAATACACAGACAACCCCATAATTTTGAATGGGTGGAGTGGATAAAATAAAATATCAGCATGAGTGGTCTTAATCCACTACTCAAACACTTAACAATGACAAGATGTTGGGTATTCCATAAAATTATCACTAAAAGGAGAAGGTATGACTATTAATGTGTCAAATGATACAAAAAGAGACTTTCACAAATAATATGACACTACTAATTATGGTCATATATAAAAAAATAAGAAAAGGGTGTGTAAAACAAGGCACACACGCATGAAGGTAGACTAGGCTATGAAAATAAAACCCCCCATGACACTTTATAACTTAGTGCAAGTATACATCCAAAAATAACCAAATAAGAAAAGTAAGATATTGTATACACTAAAATAATTCAAAACAAGGAGCTATCTAATTGTCAAAGAAAGGCCAAATCAATGTGAGAGCTCTTTACCGCAAAACAAGTGAGCAATTTCGAATAAATTTTATCTAAAATAAAAGGAGAAATGTTAGGTGTAATGATCAGTGTGTGGATGATGCAATTGAATGGTAGAGGATCCATGCTTGTAGAGCCCACACAAATAACAATAACGATGATGTCATGACTTATCTTAAATTCATCCTAGGTGAATATAAATGGTGGCTAAACATGCTTGCATGTGATCGACCCCATGTACAAAAATGGTATTTATGAGGAATCATGTTTAGAAGTATTGTGAATCTCATGTCTAACTGAAGTAGTCTAAGTTTTATCATGCTTGAGAAGATGTGCAAAAGAACTCATGTGTCACTCAATATCCTCATGAAGAGTGGAGTGAAAAAAAACATGTGAGTGTGCACGAAGTGAAATTGATAAAAATCATCTTCTATATATCTATGCCATAGTGAGAAATCTAATGAATAGGTTGGATATGAGAAGTGATGCCATGTAAATTTTTACCTATACCTTTTCTAAAATGACCAATGAAACAAATATTGTGGGATTTGAAACCAATTATGTGCTTCTCAAATGAGCCAAATAAAATGGTAGGTGAATATAAAGTGTAGGTTGCGAATGGGTGCATTAGATTGAATGGGAAACTCACGATTAAGAAAATCAAGGGATGATGATGTCTCAATATAATTTTAATTAATGACATAAGGTAGACTATGCTCAATGAGAGGTATGTTCATGATGTCAATATGACATTACTTGAAGCGTGTAACTATGTCCCTGAATGGTTGAAGGAGGACATATTTCTAGAAATTAGTTAGAGTAATAGAGAAGTGTTTTTAATCTTCTTAGTCTCTTTCAAGAAATATTACCATGTATTCTTGAAGTGAACATACTTTGTAAAGAGCATGGTGTTTTTGGAAAGCATATTATTATTTTCTTGCATGAGAGTATGGAAGTCATAGATGGAATACATTTACAATATCAAGGCAAAAAATGCCTTGGAATAACCTCAAAAAATGAACACACTCAATAAAACCTCTCAAACTACTTCTAATAATGTAGTTCTTATGATTTTCTCAATATAAGGGATGACATGCAAGCAAAGAATAGAATAATCCCAACCCATAAACTATTTTAATGCATAAAAATGAACCCTAGCTAAAAATAGGTGACACTTTATAAAATAGTACATTTACAAATAAAATACGATTAATATATTACAAATTTATGATGAAATTAGAATCATGGTATATTATAGATGAAAAATAAACCAACCATTTTAAATTATAAAAAACATGTAGTTTTGAAACAAATGAAATCTTGATCCGATACGTGGATCAAAATATATGGCCAATTGAAAGTATAAAAAGTAGGACATAACAACCTATAAAAACTATTTTTTTTTCAAATTTTGGGCCACCAAAAGTTAAAAAAATCATTGCAATATGTAGAGCATGAAAAAATACATAATTTGAAAAAATCTTTATAATCCTTTCGTAGAAAAAAATATGACCTCTAGAAAAATATATTAAAAAATGATGCTCAATGTGCATGGGGTATGTGAAAACTTTCGCCGAGATACGACTAAAAATAGATTTTAAGCCATATGATGACAAAAATAAGAAAATGGCGGATAATTAGGGTGCGAGGGGCTAATTTAGATACATGGGAGGGTGATATGGATGACCAAAAGCTTAAAGAAGACTCTTAAGGCTAAACATGTAGCATAAGGATTTGAAATCCAAACCTATTGGTTGTCAATGCCTTCAAAATAATACTTTCCATCATGCCACTTATTATATTTAATATGAAAATTTTCAAATTTTATCCTTATTAAAGATCAAGCGCAAGATTGTGTACTTGAAGGGTTTCCCAAACAACTACAAACTTCAAACGGATGCTCTAGGAGCATCGTGAGTATGAATTATAAAAACTTGAACTTTCAAAAACTCACGAGATGAAGAATTTGAAAACAAATGAGTGGAGCCTTCAACATTTAAAAATTGTAAATTTTTACTATACACCATGCTTGATATGGCTTGTCTTGTAGAAGTGAAACTTAAGAAATTCTCAAAAATAATCCAACAAGTTTATATGCCTAAAATATTACACATAACTTTGAAGAAGTATATGGATCAAAATGATAATAAAAAATCTTCAACACCATAATTGCCAATTGAAGGAGTCTTTGCTACTACCATGAAAGAATAGATGAAACCTAGGAACCTCCTCAATTTGGAATCACTCAAGAAATGTAAAAAGCTACTAGAAATGATAAGCAATAAAGATACATTACGCGATAAATCAACCGAATGAATTTGATATCAACAAAATTATTTAATTTACAAATAGAAGTGGTCTATACATAGAAAAATCAAGAGTTATAGTCCAAGTTTACTTTTGACTATATGATAGACATGTGTGAAATAACCTCTACATGAATAGGCACAAATGAGACAAATGGTCAAGTTATTCTAGTGTCATTTATCCTAATATAATTATAGGATAAGTAAAAAGACTAAGTTAAAAAGATCAAATAAAGCTTTGTAATCTAAGTAAACTTAAAATAAAATGTACACATATATAAGTATTACACCAAACAATGCAAGCCCCAAAACATATTCTAGTTTTCTTATAGGTTTTTAGATGAAGTCTTCTAGTTGGGAAACAAAATGTACCAAAAAATGGTATGGGGATCCTCTTTATTGTAGTCGAATGATCCTTTCTTGGATTGGAAATATATCTGCTACATACTCCTATTACATGTGTAGTGTTAGTCTTGGTGCGAGACCATCACATACATTAGGCTTACCACTACACTTGCAAATAGAATTTGACTTGTGTCCTCTAACTCATTATGTGTCTTTGAACTTTACTTACCCGAGAGTTTTTGACCACTATGAAAGGTGTGATTGTGTCAATTTTTTCATGCATCTTGAACCTTTCCAATAAGATCCAAATGTACTTCTTTTAGTCGAGTTAGAGCTTCCTATTTACACAATCTCACATGATTTCCATTCCCAAGATGGAATTTGCAGCACTGATATCTTTAAGTTTAGAAAATGCCTCTTCCTAGCAATATTGCGTACGAGATCCCCCAATTCAATGTATAACGGAATTTATAGCCCTTTCTTTTGAACCGAATGATTTCAAACTATATGACAATTGAGTATTCACCTACTTGATCATTGTATTATAATTTCCAATCAAAACCATGTCATTTACATAGAGATATATGATAAAAAATTTCCTCCCTTCTTTGAGAATCCTTTCACAACTAGGTGAGCCTCATACTTTTCAAATTTACATTGCATAATGCACTTCTTCTAGAAAACTCACTTCACGACCCATAGGCTTTCTTGCGAGAGGTAATTTTACTAGATATTATGTCGCATTCCTTTACTAGAGACTTGTTAACTTTACAAGTTACCCTTTTTGGGAGGGCTTTTAAAAAAATTCTTGTGAATTCTTTGTCTCTCCCATTTCTTTAGTTTTTTGAATTTTTTTCAAAAAGTTTCATTATCACCATTTTCCACTAAATTTCAGATTTCGGAGTTTGAACTACATTATTCATGCAAAATGAAGGTTAAGTTACGAAGTCCGAAGTCATTTTTAAATTTTGGAATTTTAGTATTTGGGTTTGAAGGGCATTTCACATGTTTTCTCTCTCGGCGACAACTTCCAATTTCCAAATTACCCTTCTTCATCATTTCAAAACTTTTTTTTTCATATTTTTCAGAGATTTCCATCTTCGACATTTTAGATCTTCGACATTTTGGACTTCGGAGTTGATTACATGATGCATGAAATTTGTACGCGACTTCAAGTCTGTTTTCGAAGGAATTAAATGTCCAACCACTCCACATATGTCGGCTTGTGGCAATACATTTTTACCTCCCTAAAAATAAGAAATTTTTACCTATCATTTTACGAGAGGATTAAAGTACACTAACACTGATGAGTCTACTGCAACACCCACCGTACTCCCTAAGGTGATTTTTGAAGCATTATTTTCACATTTTTCTTGTTGATTTGGGTAAGTTTTGCAAGTTTCATTTTAATTCCAACTTTGGGGTTCTTGCTCTTCCTTTTTCTTTTTTTCGGCCCATTTCTATCCTCATAGGTTTTGTTCCTAAATCTAAACAATGACTTGCCCTTCCTTGTTATTTTTATTGGTTTTCAAGTCTAAAATGCAAGGTAATTTCCAAATATGAAAGAAGAATTTTGGGCACTTTAAGAACAAGGAATTTTGTGGAAATTTGAGGATCGAGAGATTTAGAGTTCATTTTCAAGTTTCCGCCAAATTTTACAACTTCGGTATTTTTCTTTTGAAGGTTCAAGGTTTTTTCAGGCCCAAAGTTCTAAATTTTTTTTTGATGTTCTTATTTCATATTTCGAGGTTTTGAGTTTCGGGTTTTAGAGGTGCTTTGGTTGGATTTCATAACTCTGCTTATTTTGGAACTCTGCTATTTCGAGGTTCGGTGCTTCAAAAGTTCTTTTAGTTTGGGTTTTCAGAAATTTAGATTTTGGATTTTGAAACTTTATCATTCGAGTTTTGAAGGTTCTTTTCATGGTGTAAGTTCCACTTTGGAACTTTGGACTTGAGGATTTTAGAAGTCCCGGTTGGTTTTGTAAGGTGTTTTTCATGCACATATTTCCACTCCGAATTTTGATTTCTTGATTTTTCCAACATGGAAAATGTTTGGTTCTTCATCAAAAGGAAAAGACAAGATGAAATACAACTACCAAGGGGTATCACCCCCTTCTAGTATCTCTTATGATGTAGAAAATATTGGAGATACAAATTTTGGGCATGTAGATATGTCTGAATTCTGGGAAAGGGTGAAGGCCCCAAACAAGAAACCATGGATGTAAGCTATTTATGATAGTGTTACTCTTGCGATTGCATTTCCCGATCTATGTCATGTCCCGAGTTTGTACTTACAACAACATCTCATGTTAACAAAGCTACACGCACTATAAAGGATGGTGATGGCACAATGGTAATTAGGGTGGATAGTGATTTATTTGAATACCTCCTAAATATTCCTGACATCAAAGAATATGCCACTATCTCTCATGAATATGCTCTAGAGCATTAGGTAGCAAAGAACTATGTTTGCACAAGCATTGTTGCCAAGAGCTACGTGGACAGAACTAAAAGCACTATGTCCAGATTTCCCAAGACAGTTCCCCAATCTGATTTTATTTAGGAGGTTAATGACATTATTATGTTATTGAGAAAGGTTCAGTCTTCCATCTTCCAGTGGAATTCTAGGAGTGGATGTACCTCTACATAGCCATAATTAATAAGAATAAGGATCTTATTCGATGGGGATAACACATAAGCAATGCTATATGCTATCAGCTAGAAGATGTGTTTAGTTCAAGTAACTTTTCCATGACCTCATACCTGGTATATGTAGTAGCAGGGATGAGATATCATCCAGGGATAAATCCAAAGGGAGTTAGGAGTATAATTCATATATACAAGTGCTACCCCTAACTTACCCCACTGCGAAGGTTTTAATCATTTTCGAGAGGGTAAGAGATGTTTTCTTTGCAACTCTCTTGTACTTATTTGACAAAGATTTATATGATCGAGAGGATCTCGGATGAAGCCTAAAAGGAAATATGGGAATGGGGAGGTATTTACCTATAATTCCCAACATTCACCTACATTAGGGTGTTAGGGTTTATAGGTGCTCCTTTTAAATTGCCAAGATGCCCAACTGATAAGTGGGTTTTGATGGATTTGGTTTGGTAATTACTTCATTATCATAAGATTCAACATGATTGGCACAAAGTAGGGGCCCAGTTTCCCATAACCATAGGAAGATATATGTGCGTGAATATACATAAGGCTAAAAATGTTAAAGGAGAGATGTCTCAGATGACTCTGAAGACATTCCATCTACGCACTAACTTTGATTACTGGGATAAATTCGGAACATTTGGATTCATATGCCTCAACTAGAGGACATTTGGATTCATTGTTGAGATGAATGTGCAGTCATAGAGAGGGAGTTTGAGACGATAACCACAAGGAAAAAATCTGCTATTGAATTGCGAGTCATTCTTGAGGACCTAAAGGATGATAATAAGGTGTTGGATCCTTCCTATGTATAGGGTAATGTCACAAATCAACCTCTGCCTTGGATAGATTGGTCAATTGAAGAGTCCAGAGAACTTACGAAGGGATATGGCGGGCTCCATTTTTTTAAAGTACCTACCAATGGTTAACAACTTTAGTAATTAGACCTTGTTAGCATATGGATTTGCATGCATGCAAATGACATGCAATAGTGTAGGAGCACGAAGTCCCTCCTCAATGAAGGTGAGGCTGCCTTTATTGAAAACCAAAGCTCAGTATTTACATCATGCATTCAAAATTGTATGTGGGGGGTTTTGGAACATCAATGGAAGAAAAGTGAATGAAGGAGGTAGAATGAAATGAAAGAAAGGAGTGGAATGGAATGAATGAAAGAACATGCAAGAGTAGGTAAAAAAACAGAGCCTAATATTGCATGAAGAGGAAAGATGAATAACCAACACAAATAAAACGGAGTTTGAGTTAGCCAAACAAGAACATGCAAAAGGGAACACACATGAGCAAGTAGATAGTGAGCTTGATCACTGTGAACTAGAACAACCGATTTCTAATGTTGACAATAAGATCAAAGGTAATATTTGCATGCAAGATTTAAACACCTAACATCTAATGAACATAAGAACACCAAATGTTACCAGAGACAATGAATGAGACACAAAGTTCTTATTCCATTAACTCCAAAATGTTTTTCACAAAGAACACAAAGTTTCTTCTTGAAACAAAGCTTGCACAAAAGTATCTTCTTCTCCTCTCTCAAAGTCACCCTTTACAAATGAGCCCCTCACTTCCTTTTATAACCCAAAAGTTGGTTACAAAGTAGTTAGGGTTTAATATGATCATTAAATAAGGCACTTAAGTGACCTTTGACTTTTTTCAACCAACTTTATTAAATACAACCCAAAAATAGAAATCACTTAAAATATCCAATGTTACCCAAATAACAACACCTTTAAAAATATACAATAATAACCATGCCTTATCCATTGAAACAGGTCCGCCTATCTCAAACGTATGAGAAATGGACTCTCCCATTAAGCTAGATATCAAGAAATCAACTTCCCACACCACGCCGGTGAAATTAGGATCTGCTGCTTTTGATAATTGAAAGGATCTAAACCTTCCCAAAGTTTCAAACATCTTTTCCTCTTCTGGAGGTTCACTTGGCCGAAGAATAGCCTCACAAAATACCTGCAATTCAAGAATTCTACTTGGCATATCATTAAAATTAACAATTTTAGACTGAGCATTCTCAAACAAGTTCTTCAATTTGATACACCGTTCCATGGAAACCGACGAGAAATTGTTGGCAGGAGTGTACATGTCTTTGAACAATCGTGAGAATTGTTCTTCCACCTGCTCCGATGAACACCTTTGATTATGCTCATTTACTAGGTTGCAAGGAATCTCAGCTATGAAATCCTGGATCGAGGAAAGTGAAGCGAAAACTTCATTGCACATGTTGTCATAATGGATCATAGAATCCACAAGAAGCGTCTTTCTCGATTTGAGATGTAGACACCAGAGGAAACGTGTCCCTCGATGTTCAAATTCGAGAATCCTTGATAGCCAACACTGAAGATTCCATACTTGTCATCTCCTGCAGACTGGGCAATATCTCATCCAAATTTGATATCGTAGAAACAAAAGTTTCTTTGAAAGAAAGAATTGGATCTAGATATACACTGATATCTTCATGAAGCTTAAGCTGCCAGGTCTTGATCGCTCCTGGCCCAAAACGAGAATCTCAGAAAGCCAATTTTTAGTGACATGGCCCAACGTGTTTATTTCCTTTGAAAATTAAGAGTCTTTTCATCCGGAGCAGCCACCGCATCGTGCAGTCTTTGGAAGGTGGATGATATGGGATTTATCAAATCTTGAACATACTCCACCAATTGACTCTTTTCAGCTTTGAGCCGAGAATTTTGGGACTTGTATTTCTCGATCTTTTTAGCACGATATCAATTGAATCTCGAGCCATCGCCATGTCACTTTCCAACGTGGATCTCCCAAGTCCTAGTCCTGGAAACTTCATGGTCGGCTGGCGTCATAGCATTACGTTCTTTATCCACTCGTGGAATGGCAAGGTCTGCAAACTTGTTTCCATCATTATCCACCATTATTCGAGAAAGTACCTTGGGCTTCTTAGGAATGGCGTCATTCGACAGTTTGAAAAGGGCATCAAAATCAATGTCGATTGGCTTGACAACTCTCTTCCTTTTCTTCACTTCAGAATCAACCCAAGAAGGAGTTTCATTTACTATCTCGGCATATAGAATCCTGGAGCTTGAATCAATATCCTCATCATCCCTGACATCATGAGATCCTTCTTGAATCCTATCAACGGCCTCAATGTGAGGAGACACAACCTCAATGTCCAATTCCTGATCATTCGGGAGATTTTGGGAAATCTCTTCATGAACTACGTGCTCCGAAGTATTTGATATTTGAATTACTTGCACTTGAGTGGGTGTTTGTTCGAAGCATGGCTGAGGATCATTTGCTACCAGCGTATGAGTGCTATTAATGATGTGAGTGGAAGAATCTCTACTCGAGGTAGAAAATCCAGACACACGCTCCTTTCCTTCTTCAGGGTTTGGATCTCTGGATCTCTCTCTTCGTGACACGTTGCTCGGCGAAGTGGATTTCGGCAACCATTCTTTTCTTGTATGTCGTGTATGATCGGATGGTAACGAAGTTGATCGAGAAGAAACCTTGGTCGAATGGAAGTGTCTGATATAGGCAATTTTGTGATTACGAAGCGGGATTCGAATTGATTGAAATTTGGCAAGTTCCTTATCATACCAAGATATGCTTCTTTCGATAATTGGTTGGTTCTTGCCATCGAGAGAAAATTCATCTCTTTTGGTCCAAATCGATTCGAGGCAACGGTGTGAAGGCAATGGCATCGTCACGAGGGATCAACGACATCTTCATCATCGGTTATGAATGAATCGGGAGGACTCCGGATGTGGAAGGCCTTGATCGAAAGCAAGTGTTAGGCGAGTACTCCTGTCTCCTTACTTCATGTTCATCAGAGCAAGCGGCCCGAAATCCTCCATGGTAGGATTATGTTGATACTTTGTTCCCATAATCGTTTGCATATAACCATTGATATCGAGGCAGGGGCTCTCTTCCATATGGATGGATGGTTATGAGAGAAAACTCCTTTTCCATTAGTTGTGCATTGAATAAGTTTGGGCATTGGTATTCCCCGATTTGGATCGGGAAATGAATTCCTGGGCGGTGCTTGTCACTAAGCAAGCAGTGAACTTGGAACAATTGTCACGCCAGCTCCATTAACGCCCACTTATCACTGACGTACTTGGGAAGTTTCCACGAGGTCCCAGCAAAGCCACTCACCGGATGTAGGAAAAAGATGAAAATTGTATAAACCAGGTTCCCCATTGGGAAATGACACTCATGGCTTCTTTGGAAAACCTTTCCTCTGTATTTCGATTCAAGTTCCGGATTACGCGGAAGGTGAATGCATCATTGACTCTTCTAAAATGGTGAGAACTATTTTTGAAGCTGAGCTGAGGGTAATAGTGAAAAACGTTGTTTGATGACCCCAGGATTCCTCTCGTTTCAAGTCCCGAAAATAGCTTTCTTCGTCTACACTGCATAGGTCGATATGAGGTCATGTAGAAGCATCCAGTCATTTTAACTTCTATCAATTGCTTGTGAATGGTGTTCTTGATGATGGTGGCCCAGTCCACAAACTCCTTCTTAGCTAGGATGATACGAGATAAACCGGTACATCCATGGGTGGAAGACCCTTGCGAAAGGTAAACCAAAAACTCGACTTAGGAGAGTGATCATGTCTCAATCTCTTCCACGAACTCAACGCGTACAGGTTCTTTGGGGATCCTGTCAATCCGGGTCTCTTGGTCACCACCAATTGTTGTTAACCATTTTGCTCCATCTTAGGGTTCTTCGTCCCCGAAATCTTGCGCGGTGGCGAGTGATATCTCGCATTCTCGGAAAATCGAGTATCCTTGGCAACTCCTCAATGTGTTCGGTGTGATTAAGAAGAAAGGCTCGCGGTTGTCTTTATAAATTCCTCGGCGCTCGGGTCGTAATGCTCTGCACTGAAGCAATCACCAATTCCGACACTTTGCCAGGGCAGGGAATGCTTCTTTGCTTGAGGTAGGCCAGCGTGGTAAAGCCTATCAGAGAAAATGGTCTTGCCTTCAGTTTTCACTCGCTCGCAAAACTGTTGCACGTTGATATGACCCAGATTTGTATCGGTGATGTTGTCATACGCCGACTTAATGGAGCTGGGAGGAATAATTCCTTGGAATTCATATTTCAGGGCAGATTTATTATATTTTTCCACTGGCTTCCTCGATCTCCCTGCAGATTTGGATCTTTCGGCCATTATGAATTTAACAAAGCAGTGACTCAGGCACGCCAGACAATGCAAACGGGGCCGGGTCTCAGTCTCCAACACCCCGTCAATGCAAGAAAAATATTTCTGTTTTATTATTATTATTATTATTTAAAATAAAATAATAATAATAATAATTGTCTCGAATTACAAACTTTTAATATGTCAATAAAAACAAATCGAGACCAAGCTCGAATTCTAACTCTGACAATAACAATTAAAATCTCCCGATTTTAATATTTTGCGTGAATGGAGTTTCCTCTCTTCCCTGGCTAAGGCGTGGAAACTTTATTGTCTTTAGCTGTCCCCTTCTTTCTCAATGCGCAGCAAGGAAATTTTAAATCTTTTTTATTAAAAACTCCTCCAATCTGGCACATGGAACTCTTTCCTCTTTTTTTATATTAAAAACTTGTTCTACTCTCCAGCTGGGCGCCTCCTCTAATGAATGCGTAGCTTTTTAAAAACTGTTCTTATCTCTAATAGCTAGCTGTGTGGAAAGGAATTTTTATTATATTTTTGACCTTCATTTGTTGCAGCCTTTAACAATTAAGCTGTAAGTTTTATCAGGCGCCAGATTTGTCCATCTGCAATATTATGCGTTCTTCCTGAAGGCCGATGAAAATGCAGAATATAACAAGTCGCAAAAACAATTCATTTTTTAAAACATACTTGCCCACGCGTTCAGTTGGGTCGCGTTTTTTATTTATTTATTTATTTAGGCAATACAAACAGTATTGACAGTATGGGCGCAGGATCAATCGATGATGTTCTCTAGAGTATGGTCGCGCACTGTCACGTATGCTTCCTGAGCACTGTATTGTATGCTCCCTGCGCACTGTTCTGTACAGCGGTTTGGGCTGTGCGCCTTCTCTACAGAAAAATGCGTGGAGTTCTCCTTTTGCATGCGTGGAGCTCAGTTTTCTGTATGGTTGTAGACCCGCGCGCCGTGCACTGTTGGTGTATGCTTCCTAAACTTCGCCTTAAACCACGAATGCTTGCCTGCACACTGTTCGCGCACTGTTCACGTTTTTGTTCTTTCTGCCCTTGCTGTCTCCACTCGCGCACTGTGCTGTATGCTTCCTAAACTTCGCCTTAAACCACGAATGCTTGCCTGCGCTCCATCAAATGCTGCAACGGATGAATGGCTGGTGCGTGTATTTTGGTTTGCTGGCGCGGCTTGCACTTTCTACTGTCTTTTCCTTCAAACAATGCGCATGTATTTGCCTTAATTCCTTTTTTTTTTTTTTTTTTTTGCTGTGACTAATTTCTTTTGCTCACAATGGCGTGGGTTTCGTTTGCATAATGTCAAACAAAATATTTTCTCTTTCTGAAGAAAAAGAAGCTTCCCTGACTTTTTCCACCGGGTTTGATGGAGGAAGTTACGAGGATTAATTCAACTTCCTCTCATCCCGGGTAGTGGCTTAAGTGCCAGGGGAAATGGGAAAAGTAACGGGCAATTGCCAACGGGAATGGCAAAATGGGTTGGCAATCCCCGTCCAATTTCCCCATGTGGGAAATTGGGGAATTTTATGCCCGTTTGCCAATCCATGATTTGGCAATTGGCAAAGGAAAACCCGTGTGGGAAATTTGAAGGAAATTGCCGGTGGAAATCCGGGTTTGGGATGCCAACCGTGATTGAAACAAAGCTAACTTCCCGACACCAAAACTTGTCGGATGAATCTTAATTTATATTTATTTAATTAAATACTCCTTAAGTGATTAATTTAATCAAACAAGGAGCAACTAATTAATTAAATATTAATTAATTATTTTAATGTATTTTAATGCGTTTTATAGCACAGCGGGAAGAGTTCTTGCCCAAAATCACGAAATGAAGACCGAAGCGATCACAAAAATAAGACGATCTCGCATGAGGAGTCCAATGAACCATGCAAAGTAATACTTTTCAAAATTTTCTCATTTTTAATTATTTAATTGCCTTTTTTGACAATTTTGCGCGATCAAATTGGTGATAACAGAACCTAAAGCGTTAGACCAAATGGCCACCGAATCTTTACAAGCACAATTGTCAATGGGGAAACCCACTCCATAAAAATGAATGAATTCGACTCCCAAACCCATTTCCAAACCACGTAAAATTTCTTTTATCTATAGGGGTTCAGGATCTTCTTATGGGGTTCATACTACGAAGTTACATCTCCAAAATTACAACCCATTGAAGTTATAGATTTGAGTGTTTCACCAAAAATTGTCAAGTGTCACGGTTACCTCTCTCCTTATCCTTTCCATCTTCTCCACCCTCATTTCCTCTGTCTAATCCACCTCTCACTCTTCCTTTGACCGTGTCCTCCATTTCCTCTCTTCCTGTTCTCTCTCGTTCCTTACCTCTTATCCCTCCATGGCCCAAGTATTCTCCTCCCTTCCAACACTCTCAACTAGAGAGATTTTGGGAATGGGGTCTCATTTTGTAACCCCTCTTCCTAAAAATCTCTTTCCATTCCCACTTCTATTCCACTCACACATGAGGCCATCCTTTCCACTCCACCCTCCATCGTTACCACTTCTTGTAACGATGACCAATACTCTAATCATTTCCACTACCCCAAGTACTACCGTAATAATGTTTATATCATATTTTGAGTCATCTTCTTCTATTCATGCATGGTTACATAGGAAAACACCGAAATAGAAGAAGAAAGTGCCTATTATTGATGTTGTCGATTTAAGTGCTCTAGATCTAACTCCCTGAAGGCAAGTTAAGTGATTGAGAGTTGTTTCTAACTTATCAATTGATCAAACAAGGAAAGATTCATCGAGATAAATACTCCACCTGCATGAAAAACTAGACAATTGATTATCAAATTTCTAGGTTTTCTCTTGGGAAAGCTACCCATGAAGGTGCTAAGCAAGATGTTCAGGTGGCCCTGGGTAATTTTCTAGAGAAATATGATAAGGAAAAAGCAACCAAGGATGAACTTAAGGGAAAATTTGAATAGTTAATTACTCTCTTGAAAAAATCACGTAGCCTATCCAAACTACTACCGCCCTCACTATTCCTTAGAGTTTCAACGACACATCTTTTCATATAGTGGAAAAGATTGGACAAAAAGGGCAAGTGGTAGGAGGTTGGATGGAGAGCTTAATTCGGGGAGGTGGGCCCTTATATAAAATATTTTGTGGACTTGTATGTTGAATTTTGTGTGGAAAAGGAAACTATCTTGAGGTTGAATGGACTCCTCACTAAGGAGAGTGATAACTTAGATCTTACCCTCGAAACATGGAAAGAAATTTGAAGTGTCAGCTCAGACTTGTTGTTGAAGGAAGGTGTTATAGATGATGTTTCAAAATATTTTGAATTCAAGGAAGCTATGGAGTTCAGATCTCGAGTGTTGCAGGAGCTCATGGAAAAATTGGAGGATAAATGATTTGAAGCAGTGGATGTTTTCAATGATATCTACGAAGAATTTGATAAAACTAGTTGTAAAATCTGGATGAAAATGTTGATATTCTTCTAGTTGAACATATTACTTCCCATTTTAAGAGTTCGGTAAATTAATATGATGATGTGACCAAGTATTTTAATCTTGATTCTATTTACAGGTTGGTATCTTATCAAAATTTCTCGAGCTAGCTCAAGAAGGTTATCAACAAGCTCTACTCATGGCATGATTCTCATGGATACTTTTCATCTTTTCCAAAGACGGAATCCCATGGTCGTTCATCACCTGATACTCCTCCATCATCGCTACCCTCTGAATGCTCCAGTTTCACCTCCTACACCAATGACCCAAATTTTCTCTATAGTCTTGTCCATGATTTAAAAGTCCAAAAATAAACTTCCAAATGGGATTCAACTCCTTGAGTCAAACTTCCAGTAAAAAATATGACTCCCTCAAAAAGGACATCTATCTCTCTCTGATTCGCCACTATAAATAGACTGCTCCCTCAAAGGACAACTATACAAAGCTCACCATACTACATATAGTCTAAGAAAAGACTATTCTTGCAAAAATAAAATAAAATATTCTGAAGCTTCCCAGCATCGATCAGCTTCACGAAGACCTCAAGGAGATAATATACTCATCCTATATAGACTTCCCACATTGATCAGTCTATCAAAGTCACAAAGAAAAAGTAGAAAAATATCAACTTTTTTGTCATGGACTTGTCTATATTGAATCTTGGGTCTCTTGCCACGTGGGCAATCCGTTTTGTACCATGTTCCACTTTGCGCACCAACCGTGTACAAGTATTTCTACAATTTAGCTAAATTTAAAGCAAGAAACTACCACCTAGAAATAGCTTCCTAACCTAGCTAGAAATGAGAAATGTGCACCATCATGATGAAGAAATGAGCAAGTCCTACCCTTAACATTAATAACTTTGAAATGATAAAAACATAATGTAAATTAATGAACTCTATTCTCCTTAATTGCCTAATTTAACATTAACATGGACCTATGTAGTCCAATGTCAATCAACAATATTTCTTGCTTTGATCCTTCAATCGATACTTGGATGTGAGGCTTAGCTCTTCAAGAATGGAGGATGAAGGGCTCAAGAATGACAAAAGGCTATTAGTATGAAACTATGTGCTTTCTTTTGTCTCTTGAGAGATTTAGGTGTAGGTATAAAGGTAGAAGGAGGGATCCTTATATAGCCCAATGAATAAAGGAAATACTTCATCCCTTTGCATGTGGGATAAAGGTAAAACATGATTAGGAATGGATAAGGTTGTTTTATAAAAGGTATCCTTACTTTAGAAGGGTTTAATTTATGCTTAGCAAGTCATGGGAGTTGGGGGTGTTTTAATTAATCAAAGGTGATTAACTAATATGTAGATGTAAGTTTATAGAAGCTAATTAGAGGAATATTAGTATGATTTATGTTATTAGAAGGGATTAAATCAATTAAACATTGATTTATTGGTTAAATGGAAGGAAAGCTAATTAATTAATAATAATTAATTAGTCTCGGTAGAAGGGTGATTTAATAACGGAAGGTCGTTAATTAGGGTATTTGTTAGATAGGCAACTTGATTATTTAACTTAGTGTAATTAATTAATGATGATATGAGGGAAAATGAGTGTTATTGACAATATGTCGTCAATTTTCCAGAAGAGGATAATTGATGTAATTTAAGTATTTAAATTGCTTGGGCATAATTATGGGTGTATACACCAACCATTTTTACCTTATTACCTTTTTCACCCTCATTTCCTACCACCTCAAGGGACTTGCCGCAAATGCGACATTTTGTGATTAAGTGACTTCCTTCACCCTTCAAATAATCGATCATGCAATACCTTTAGGGTCTTACGTTCATAAGCCTTTCTGTGGTATAGTCCACCCTTTATGATCCTTATCAATTTGGTGGCTCCCCTACCTCCTCTTATATTTCAACTTCTTCATTACTTATTGATTTTCCTATACAGACCAGACCATCGACACCTACACTTTCTAAATTCCTCTTTCACCAACATCACTATGCCTACTTGACCTCGACTCAACCATGCCTAATTTACCTAGACTCAACCATGCCTAATTTACCTAGACTCGATCATGCTTACAACCTACCAACCTATCTCTCCACCTCATCATATTCTTCCCTAGTCTAAGGGAGAACTACATCATCTTGAGGTCCCTTTTCATCGAGACTATGTAGGCAGCACTCTGAGGGCATGGGGCCCTTGAGGTTAGCTCGACCACTCTTTACCCTAACCAATTTCCCCCAACCAATTTCCCCATTTTCCTATTTCACATTCTACCTTGGTTTCCGTTTATACCAACAACTGGAAATAAAACCAAACACACATCAATTAACAAACATAACTACCAACCATTTTTCCACACATCATCATAACATTCACCAATTTATCATTTCATATTTCCACACATAGAAAATATTTGGAAATTTAAGCCATAACATGCATATACATCACCATTTGTTTCCTTTGTTACCAATAACTTGGAACTTAAATCAACACCAAAAAATTAACTCCACCATGCCTAAACCAACCTAACTCCATCCATGCCTATGACCTGACTCCACCATGCCTAAACCAACTTGACTCTACCATGCCTAAACCAACCTGACTCTACCATGACTAAACCAACTTGACTCCATCCATGCCTAAACCAACCTGACTCCATCCATGCCTAAACCAACCTGACTCCATCCATGCCTAAAGTACCTAGTTTCCATCACATGTACAAATCATAACAAGAAATCATATACATCAGTCTAACATCATACCATAAACATCATCATCTCTCTCTATCTCTATATATATATATAGATCATCAAAATATGTGTGTCCATATAATGTATACTCAGATGTTGAATCCATACAAATATCTCAAATACAATGTCTCAATATCTTTGGCACGTAGGCCGGTATCATATACAAAAGCTAAAAAATCTCATGTACAACCTCACCATCATCAACATGCAGGCCGGTATATATCAAAAATGTCATCAAAACGATGATATCAATCATCTTCCCATCGGATGTCTGAACCTGTCTCCCCTGACTCCTCCTCTGTTGCTCCCATGGCCCTAACAACCACCTCACCACCTATTGTAGGCCTCGGTCTAACCTCTGATGGCCCCTCACCTAGAGTTGGCCTTTGTACACTAGTGGCCTCGCCTACTCTTGTCTTTGGGCTTGCACACCCCTCTGTACTCTCCACATTGTGAGTACGGGACCTGGTCCTCTCACTTGAGGCCTGTTGTGCTCTATACTCGGCATAAGATGGGACGTCTATCCTTGCGGCCATCAAGTGATCCTGATAGTATTGTGCCTCACCCAGGGTGTCCCTAAACCTAGCCATCGATATTGTTTGGAGGTGCCATCGGTATCGGCCCCAGTACCTATCTCCCGGGACCACGTCTGTTGCTACTGTAATAAGGGACCCTTTCCCTGTGCCTATACAATGTCGGGGGCTGTAGGGCCATAATTTGTGCTTATGTAGTGGCTAAATGGCCCTGTAACCTTGTGACATATGCCTGTAGGGTGGCTACCTGCCCCCCTCGTCTTCATCTCCACCCTATGTAGGTGACTTCCCTATAACACTTGTGATCACGGGCCTAAAGGGCCACCACGTGTGCTTGTATTGTGGCCACCTCATCCTGTGACCCCATCAGCTTCCCCTGTAAACTAGTAATATAGGCTTGTAATGCATTACCTCTCCCCGTAATGTGTCTCTCTGGACTGTGAGGGTAACCACGTCTGGATGCCCTAGTCTGGGTGATGTTGCTCATAGTTGGGCTACCCACCACTATCTATATGCATTTGTGTAGTGACATCATCTATTTGTCGAGTCCACCGGATGCTCCTCCTACCCTATCGGCACTATAGGTCGGGTGGAGACATAGGTCTCTCCACGTCATCCCTCCTATACTGCGGAAATGGTGGTGGCACATCTTGGGAAGCCCAGTGATCTTTGGACTCTATGTCTTGGTATCATCTTGTGCTCCCGAGCATGACTCCCCTCTATCCACCAGTAGGCTGCAGCTTCATCCAACTCATCGGCCATTTTCTGTATGATGGATATACCACATATGGCCTCCAGATAATGTCTACTCCAAAAACCCCTCCAAAGCATATCCACTTTGTTGTGAGCTAAATCATGGTATCCCTAGCCCCCGTGCACTCCACCAACTGGAACCAAATGCCTATAACCAACCCAGACCATACCCGGCTCAAATACATCCAGCTGGGGAAAACCAATCGGCTGCACGCATATAATGTGCTCATAGGCCAAATAGTGAAGAAGGAAGGTGCAACACAAGTTGAACCTCCGTAGCCTCCCATAGGCCCATAGCTCCATATATAACTGCACCAGGTAGGCTAGTGCCCAAGAAAAGTAAGTCCGATCCTCCATCATATCATGGAGAACTCCCATCAGTTCCCATGGGAATCTCCTACCCTCTACATCTGGCAGTGCAAAACAACACACTGCCTCCATAATCAAAACAACTAACCGCATCTCCTCGGGATGGGCCGCGTACATCTCTCCATAGCTCAGGCTCATGCTTTATGGAACCTCATCTCGGCCATCCCCTCTCCAAATACTATCAACATCAACTCCTCGAGGCCTCGATGAAATAGAGTACACCTGTGCTCCCACTATCGGTAATCTTAGGATCCTATACACGTCCTCTAAGGTGACTGATCTCACCTGTCGGAAGATGGAACGTGTTGGTCGTGGAATCCCATCTATCAATGAGAGTGACCATCAAACTAGGATCATGCACTATATGCCTATAGCGTTAGATACCAATCAGACCCACGTCGGTCACGTGCTTCCACTCCTCATTGGTCATGTCTCCCCACACCGCTAGCAATAGAGGTGGAACTCTATCCTACATCTATAGTTGGTCTCTCACCTGCATCCAAACAATCACACCATTGTTAAACCCATAACCATTTCCAAAACACCCCTTACCTAGCTAACCCATTCCTATAATTCCTTCCTATTTTCCTTCCTGCAACCTCCATAACCTACCCTACCTACCCTCAACCCACTTACATTTACACCTCACAGTTTCCAACCCCTAAAACCCTTGTTTGACCTCTTTTTCCTTAAATATTGACCGACCTCGGTCACTAGTAACCAACATCGGTCATCTATTATTTAATTGATGCGGTTATATCTTATCGACGTCGACCAATTATTGACTAACATCGGTCACTGTCACCATGACCAAACCCGCAAACCCCATTTTTCTCCCCACAAATTCTCCAAATTCACCTAATAACTTCTCCTACCCTACCCAAACCTAACCTAAATCCCTCCCCACCCCTATTTACCCTACCTATGACCTCTCCCATCCCTCATTACATCAATTTTAACCACAAATTTTAATTATCACCCCTACCCGACCATTCCTACCCATATCCCCTTTTTCCCACAACAAATATGAAGAAAGGATGAGATCTTACCTCATCTCGGTGTCGTCGGCATGGTGGCACGATTGGCTGCTTTATGTTGGTGGCCCACCTGACCCCTCTCCGCTTCTGCCATCACCAAATAGTCACCTCACCTCCACCCACTCAAATTCTCCACACCGATCTCGTGGACCCATCTACCTAGCTCCTCTCACCAACCGGATCTCTCCACCTCACCGTGGGTATAGTCCCTCATACTTTCCTCTCAAAAAGGTACAAAAATTTTGGTGCTCTGTCATTTTCACAAAAGCCAAGCAATACAAATGAATCCGTATTATACAATTTTTTTCTTTTTAAATACCCAAATCGACATGACCGATGTCAGTCACTCCATAACCAGCATCGGTTCTCTCTCATTCCCCTTGTCCCCTCTTTTACCCATTTTGATCCCAACATTACCCTTTCCCACCACCTTGTGACCTTACCCACATTTATTGCCACCTACCTACCAGCCCACATTACCTATACATGTCCTTAATTGTGTTTAGGGACATGTTATTTTACCTATACCTCGGCCCTACCCATTCCGTGACCTATATACCTGGACCCGACACACTGTTAGAGACCTTTGCACCCATGTGCTCGCTATACCTTGCGGTGCTGCTACCTATGTTGTTTTACCTAATGACCTTACATTGCCTATTGCCATGTACGTTTATCCAGGACCAGACCTTTGGTGTCTTTGGAACATACCTAAACGTTCATGTACCTGACCTACGTTGTGCTTCCACACCATATCCTATACCTTGGATACCAGAATCACTTCAACCTTGTTGGGATAAACCTATCGACCTTAGACGATGTAGAGTTTGCAAGCTCTTCCACCTGGTACCGTGCCACAGTTTATAACATGTGCATGTATTTGAATGCCACTACCTTTAACCCTAGCCCATTTACCTGTTTTCCTGCTTTGACCCTTACCCCTGTACCCCATATGCTCACAACTACACTCAGGCCCACTTACCTTCATTTTCGTCACATCCACCTTTTTATCAAACCACTCACCGATTTTGTCTTACACCTCATCAGTTCCTGGTTTGAGGGGGATCACCTTCACCCACACATGGGACACCCACATCTTATTTTTTTCAGCGTCACTTACCAATACAAGCTACATGACAAAAGGGGCAAATGTAGACACCAAAATTTGGTCACACTCCCCTTAGCCCCTGGTCGAATAACCAACTTAAACATGTTCCTCTAACCATGGCCCCTTTCACCCCACATTAATATTAATTCAATTACTTCAATTAAATTAATACCTATTCTCACAATATTTATTATTTAATTATCCTAATTAAACTAATTTCCACCTCACCTAGACACCTCACCATAGACCTATTCATAGCATGTTTCCATAACTAACTAAGACTTAGTCCCACTTACCTTAATGAGCTAAGATTTAGTTTAACCCTAAAAGCACATGCCTATTATTCCTCTAACCACATTCCCACTCATTAGAAGGGAAACTTCCATTTTGATCTGCAAGAATAAAACAAACTTGGCCCAAGTGATTGCCAAGATCTGCCATTTTTAGTAAACCTAGGGAATCCCGCCTTAACCGACGCCTGGTCATCCCGAAACCGATGCCGGATCAATCAGGAACCATCATCGGTTACCATTTATTCACTTTAGGAACCTTATGGGAGAGGTTGGCACATTTTGGAATCAAGGAGAAGAGAAGAGAGTTGCATGCAAGTAGGACTAGAGCCTTTTTGTACCTCCAGACATCCATAGCCAACACCAGGATAGATTCGGGGTATTACACTCATGGTAACATTCTGGAAGCACTGTCGCGGTACCAACATCATTCCTCTGATCAACCATCATCACCATCCAGCCATTTGAACCTGCACCATAGTAAGTATACTTTTAACCAACATCATCTATTTCTACTTCAGTCTATTAAGTTCTTCTACTTATTATCAGTTTCCACTTGCACTCTCATTCCCCTACCATTTACACTCGCCTATAAACTCAACCATTCCTCCACCCACACCATTAAATCACCTATATCTGACTGTTACACATCTCTGAGTATACCTAAGATTCCCACAGACCTCTCCACCCCCTTTTGTCTCTATTTAACCTCAGATCAACCTCTACAACTAGATCTCATTAAGTTTCTTTCACCCCGACCCTACCAATGCCGGTTACCCATGACCGTCATCGGTCCCTTTTAAACTGTCATCGGTTAGACTAGACTGGCATCGGTATATATGTTTAATACCTTTGCTAATAACATAACCTAAGAACCTTCATCCAAGTGACCTAAGCAACCTAGAACCTGACCTTGACCAGTCCCAGTACCTTGACAATTACCCCTCCATTCAGATCTGATTATAGCCTAGCCTTGTTATGATTAGATTTTCTTATTTTATTTGAATGAGATACCTAAATCATATCAACTACAGTAAGACTTTTTTATTTCTCGCATTAAGTTGTTTTAAATAGTGGATTAACAACCATCTAGGGAGTATCACACTTCCTAGATCTAGCACACACTAGGTAGTCCACTGCCATATATTGTTTAACTCTTCTTTTGTGGTCTTGTTTTCTATTTTAGGTAGTTCCTCCTAGCGAAAAGGAATCTCTCATAGTCAGCATCAGATCGAGAAGTCATAACATGCGCATCAACCGACCAACACGAAAGGTATTCCTCCTCATCCTATAACTCTATTGTCTATTTCATCACATTCAAACATAAAGAAAACGGTGAAACATTAGGAGGCGGACCCTTTGATCAAAGCTATTGTGGACATATATGGTGAATTATGTGTGGAAAAGGACAACTGTCTTGAGCTGAATGGACTCCTCACTAAGGAGAGTGATAACTTAGATCTTACCCTCGAAACATGGAAAGAAATTCGAAGTGTTAGCTCAGAATTTTTGTTGAAGGAAGGTGTTATAGATGATGTTTCAAAACCTTTTGAATTCAAGGAAGCTATGGAGTTCAGATCTCGGGTGTTGTAGGAGCTCATGGAAAAATTGGAGGATAAGCGAGTTGAAGCAATGGAAGGTTTGAATGATATCTCGGAAGAATTTGATAAAATCAATTGCAAATTTCTAGATGAAAATGTTGATATTCTTCCAGTTGAACAAATTATTTCCTATTTTAAAGTCTGCGTAAGTCAAGATGATGATGATGTGACCAAGTCTTTTAATCTTGATTCTATTTACAAGGTTGGTATCTTATCAAAATTTCTTAAGCCAACTCAAGAAGGTTATCAACAAGAATCAAAGAATGCCGAGAAACCGAATCAACGGATATTTTGACCATTATGCATGTGGATCCAATGATGAAGAGGTCTAGGGAATTATTAAATGGTTTTTTGAATATAGGAGTAGGTTAGCCGCAGAGGAGAAGCAAGGAGAATCAGAAAAGGAGAAGGATGTTGCCAGCCCTAGCTAGGCGTGGTAGCCATTGTTGGATAACCTCTAAGCTTCGAACTAGTGGGAGTTGTAGGGTTGACTCGGTCAAATATGTGTAATTATATTTGTTATTTTCATGGGAGGTTGTTCCCTAAGCATTAATGCATTCTATTTTTAGTAGGAAGTAGATAAAGAATTGAGTTATAATTGCTCAATCTCCTTAGTTTATAAATAGGAGAATGCATTATGTTCCAAAAAAACTTTTAGAACTTATTGTGTAAGGGCTCTATAATTTTGCAATTCTATAATTTGTTTAATACTTGTGAATGCTTGATTCCTTGTATGTGGTGAATTACATTGCCTTTACATCAGTTATCTTCTTTTAATTAGTTGCGAGTTGTGGTATGAAATCTTTGTATTTTAGTTGTGGAGAATATTAAATCCCTTATGTTATTAAAGTTTTGTAATTGATTAACTCAATGATTAAACAAATTCTCAGGAGATGTGCATATTATGTTTTGTGATATTAATTTGTGCATATGAAGTAGATCTGCTTATTCCATTAATTCTTGGTGCATCACCACTTTTATATATTTTAGTTAATCACTTTCCCTATTCCCAAGAACAAGTAGATTAGTTTTATTTCAACTCCTGTAGCCCTGCATCTTGATCTTAAATCATGTGCACTAAGTTTAAAAGGAAGTCGGCCTTCTCCGGGAGGTTCATCTCAAGGCGTCGAGGTCTCACACCTTGGGGATGTTCCCATGTTGCCTGTATCACTTAAGGATTCAACGAGTGCACGATTCAAGTGACAACAAAACTCAATCTTGTTCTCCATAGATTTCTTCCAAAACACACCATCTTTGTATATTAGAGCTTTTCCGAACGTCTTGAATTGTCACCATTAATTACCTTGAATTTGTTATCCATTAACCCTAATGGGGATTTTTTTCTTCTTTTTTGGATTTAAGTGATCAAAAAATCATGATATATTCAACATACAATGGAGTTTGGAGCTCTCTCTCTCTCTCTCTCTCTCAAGCTCAATGTAGTAGTAAAACTAGATGGAGGCCATTCATTATCTATTGACTGAAATTTTTCATAAGACATACAATTTTGTTGACATCACCGTAACATCCCATTCATTTATTTAAAAGAAAACTCTATATAAAATTTTATATTATTCCTAACAAAATGTTATAATATTTTAAATTCAATTTTTTTACAAAATATATAATCTTGTACACCTTGTGGGGGTGGGGGTGGATGTTGATATTGATCTAAATTACTTCCATGATACTGATATTGGTATTGATAGTTATTTTTAATATTTATATCTTTTAAATATTCTCAGGAATGCGGAATATTTTTATTTTACAATATATCTCCAAATCTATGGTGAGACACAAACCAGTAGATGTCAAGGAGCGTAAACCAGTGCATCACATTTCTTTAATTGCTAGCATGCGAATTGCCAAGTTGCTTGACAGGTAACTACCTGCTCGCATATTTCTTTAATTGCCACTTCAATGGCCACAGGAGTTCTTTCTTAGTTTTTTCAAGGAAGTTGGCGTGTCTCATGATTTTCGTGCAGCGTTCCTTATTTCAGTTGATTTCTTCATTGATTTTCATGACGTGCTGCGAAAGGAAATATTTCCCTTTTGAAATTTTAAATCCTGCCTTTGGATAGTTATCAATTACTATTATAAATTGTATGGATCAATAGGAAATAATTCTCCTTCCTTCAAACCCTAAACAATAGAAATTAGACGAAGTTAATATGAGCATCCTAGAAAGATGAATATTTAATTAATCAACACAAAAACATAATACAATTCAATAGAAAGTCTGATGTAATGCAAAATGTTAATGTTCACCCTTATTCTTTCAATGGATGCAACAAATTGCTATATATGTAGATGCTTTTCTCTAAATGTTTGAATTATGATTTTGGCATGGGGATTATTTTGCAATAAATAAATTCCTTACTCTTACACCTTTAAAAATGACTCTTTGTGAATATCTCATTGTTTATATGTGATTTATCTAAATGCACCAATTTATGCATATGTGAATGAGAGGACCAATTTAATGGTAGACTATCCCTACAATTGGGATTCACCCTTACACTCAAATGTAAATACATAGAATCAAGTGCAAAATGATAAATGTAAAACACTTTTATTTATTGAACTCATTGAAAGTTATCGAGGTTTACACACATTCACACTCACTTTACCCGTCTAGGCTTATTGAACATTGCATGAAGAAGAATGATCCCTTACAAAGTTCCTCATGGAATGTATACGTCTCTCACTGCTCTCCCCTTGTTTGGATTTATTATTCCAAATTCAAGTTTTTTTAACTTAGCTCTCTCCTTTCAACAACCTGTCTCTAACTCTTCCTCTTCATTTGGCCTTAAATATCTAGTTTGACACTAATCATAGGCACCTCTTGGAGTCCTAAGGATCTTGAAAAAATGGCACATGTGGAAAAACTTGGAATTTTGTACATTCTTTTATATTTTATACATCATGCGTTAAACCATCAATTTTAACAAGCTAGCCATTGCGTAACCACCACTGCATAATCAATGGTTTTATAATTATTTGTAGCGAGCTTATGAAATTGATGTGGCGGTTATGAAATCATTGCTATGTGAAAATAAATGGTTTTACCTTTGTCCCTAAATAAGTAGCCTAACCTTTAGGAAATGGTTAAAGCAATCTTATTCTCCTACTTCCTTAGATTTGGCATCCTCCGGATCTTCTTATGATGTTTCAAGACTTTTGTATGGGCATATTTCATGTGCTTAACCTTGTCATAAAGATCGAAAACCCACACAAATAAAAATACACGTGGCATGCACAAAACCATAACCCATGTTTTTGGTTGATGAAGTATTGCTTGTAGCCATTGGATGCTCCTACACCAAACATCTACGATAGAAAACATGTGAGCTCCTTCTTAAAAATTCTGATGAGTGATTGAACCACTCTCTTAACCATTGACCACAATGTTTCTTTCCACCTTGTTAGGTACCCGTGAAGTTTTTATTTTTTACATTCTCCATTTTCAGCAACATATTAGTCCATAAACCATCTTCCTCAACATAACTCTAATCATTCATCTCTTAACTTTACCCACTACTTGGGTAAAATCTACCCACCACCACCAAGTTATTCTCTTTCTCATCTTCCATCCTCTCGTGGTATTTGACCCAACGTGTCCACCACCACCAAGTGTGTTTTACACTAAATTATTTTTCCATCTTTCATGGGTTTTAAAATAACCACCAATTCCTCCAAGAAGTAAAAAACACATGCTTTCCTTCCTCTTCTAACTCATACTACTCTTCTTTCCAACAACATACTTCTTTTTCCCAATAGTATGTCTCATCCAACACTTCTCCTCTCATGGATTTCTAGTCAAAGAATCCATCATATCCACTCTTCATCATACCTGCACCAAATTAGCAAATCATGAATTTAGAGAATCAACAATCCTCATGGGCGCTAGCCCATTCAACACCACTATTGTTGCAATACTACTCTTCATCAACTCCTATATGGTTGCAGTGACTTATCTTTGCACTCTCTCAACCTCTCTCCATCCCTTAAATAAATTGCAGTAAACTTATCATTTATAGTATCATGAGATTTGGAATTCTCATATGAATCTCCTCCAATGTTAACTTTGTTATAATACTACTTCCTTCTTCTCCATTTAATGCTTCCTTCAAATTAAGAGAAGGATGTGCATTCACTTGCACATCCTTATCTTAATTTGAAGGAAGCATTAAATGGAGAAGAAGGAAGTAATATTATAACAAAGTTAACATCTCCTTGTCCTATGAAAGACACACTTCAACTATAACATCATCCTCTTCCACACATGCTTTGGTTGATAACAATATCAACGCTTCACAATATTTTTTCCTAATTTTCCTTCTTCTCTCTTCATATTCTTAAACATCAAGAGTAATGTCATCTAAAAAGAAACTTACACTCTCCTCTTCCATATCAAAACAACATATCTCTTGACTCATAAGATCCTCTTCTTCACTTCATTCGGTACCACATATGCACCACCATGTTCTTCTTTCATTCTTCTTTTTAGAAATATATCCTCCGAGTCCATCTTCATCTCTTTCTTTTATTTTATACCACATGAGTGGCCTTCTTCCTCTTCCACTATCTCTCCTTCTTCTTGTGTCTCTAGTGCTTGTAAAGACATCTCTTGATCTCTTTTTCTTCATACTTTTTGTATTCTTCATTGTTGGAATTACACATGAATTAATTAAATTATGTAAATCAAAAGATCCCATAACCCTTTTTCATCTCTTCATCATGCCCCATAGACACGCTCTCTAACTCCTCACCATAACTTTCATTCTTATCATATCTTATAGTCATGTGATGGACTATCAAAGGTCCATTTTCAACAACCTCTATTAATTCTCATCATGTGCATTCAATATCTTTCCCTTCACCTTCAATTTTCCTTCATTGAAACTTACAACACTTCTTGGTTATCCTCAACCATCCTCCCTTATAAAGATGAAAATGAAAACATACTTATATTATTTTATAATTACACTGGAGGTGTCTCCTTTGAAGAGAGCCTGCTGGAAAACATCAAATTCTAGAAGGCTCTTTTCCGTGGGATAACATAGGCCATGAAAAACACAAAGGATTACTTCAAATCTCTCTGCGACACCTCTTCACAAAGTCCTTCGTACCCCTGGAAGCCCCTGTTCTGAAAGGGATCGTCTGCATGACACACGGCTATGACAACGACACGAGATGGATGTTCCAGAAAATTTCCATCGCCTACGCACAATGGGTCTACGCAATTTTCACTGTGGATTCACTCGACCAAAGCCGATATGACGACATCTGCTAGACAAAATCACCACCACCTTGATTTTTTTCTTTAAATATGTGCGAGACAATGGAATCTACAAGGGCCTCCCAAGGTATCCCTTTGGTGAATCCATGAGCTGCGTCATTAGGATACTCATGTATTTCTAGGATCTCGATGGCTAGGACAACCTATTTTCTCCACACTGCTCTTCATCATGCTGGAGCCGATGAAACCCTTATGGTGGCAGTTCACGGCCTACGGGCTCCTCTTAAGCTTGGTGGACACATGGGATGTGATGCATGACAATAAAATGGTGAAGAAGGCCATCAAGGACTCGAAGAAGCTCAAGATGATCGCCAACAACCCTAGGAGATAGACAAGGAAACACCGAATCGGAACCATGCGGGAGCTTTGTAGGGTTTGTGCATTTTTCTAGGTGAATTTTGAGAAGGTGAGCACGCCGTTTCTGACACGTCAAAGGAAGTTATGGTCCCCCGATTCAACTATAACGTTGTATGAGAGGGCTCAAAGCTCCAACAAAAATCTTAAATTGTATGATGGCATACATCATTCTCTCATTCAAGGGGAGCTCGATGACAATGGTCACATCGTTCTCAAAGACATTAGAGAGCGGCTCGATGCTAGGGCCTAGAAATTGCTCGCTAGCCAGCTCCATCTTGAATATTTTGCCCAACTTTTTCAGGTATTCGAGATAAGAAATGTTATTTATGTATGGATGAAAGAAGATTTCTATATGCAATTTGACAAGCCATGATTAAGGAAATTGTATGGGATTCGATCGCTGAAATCGATGTAGAACCAATAACACTTTTTTAATTGAAATAGAATTATACTTTTCAAAAACATTATTTAGCCAACAGGCAATATTATGTGAGACTTGGACTATGGCCGAATTGTTGAGATGTGATGGAACTGACATAAAACCAGTGAATGTATATACAATTCTCTAACAATGAAAACATGGTCGTATTATTTTCTCAAGTTTTTTTAGAAAATAAAACGTTTTTCTACTCTGTTTGGAGTTAAATGTGGCATGTGCGCGCTATTTCATTGTATTATCTCCTCATAACCTTGTGCTTTTGGCTTGGCAAGCGAGCTGTGCGAAGAGCTCTTTTGTTTGAAAATGATGTCAAATTACATATTGCCTTTGCATACCTACAAAAGTATCCTCCTTGTGGTGCAAAAATGGGAGTTTTGGAGCAGTGTATGGACATCCATCAAAGCATTAAGAAAATGATGTGTCTGGAATGTAAAGATCTGATTTGGAGGGCAATAATAGAAATTGTTTTTTGGAAGGGTATGCACAAATGGCCTTGTTGGAAAGGCCTTCGAAACTATGAAGTATATGCAATTGGAAGGTGTAAGGAGGCAGGATATAGACAACAAATTATAATGGACATTATTTTATCCTATGTCAAAATAAATATATAAATATTTAGATTTCCTCCGGTGTAATTAACAATTCCAATTCTCGAGTCAGAGGGGAAAAGGAAGTCAAGGCAGTGCCAACACATCACAATGCATTTCCAAGTGGGAACGTTTTGCAGCTGTGATCATCCCACCTCATTGCTTGTGGCTCGGACTAATAACAAGTCTTTAAAATAACACCAGAGGTAATATGAAAAAAATGCATCGGCCGCACAAATCTGAAATGAGAAAGTGGGAGGAAGAGAGAATGTGGGTCTCATTGTTGGTGTTACAGGGCTTGTTGGGAGTGCTCTCACACATACTCTACAAAATCCAAATGGAAAGCATACGACGTTTCTTGAGCTCCACACCATGGCCTCTTCTTGTCTCAAGAAACCATGGAATTGATAGCATGTGATTTCACAAACAAGAGCAGACGCTCCATAAATTGGCTCCTCTCAATGACATTACTCATGTGTTTTGGGTCACCTAGTGCCCATCCCACAGACGACTCGATGCACAGTTACATCAAAAATCGTAGCATGTTTTTGAATGCAACGGACGCCTTATTACCAGTAGCAAAAAAAAAGACCAGTTTTGACATGGTCAATGCATCGGCCAGGGATAATTTTGGGGCAATCTGCGCCTTAAATGCTATAGGTGAAATTCGCATGGTCGGTGCGTCGTCTGTTCCATATAATTTTTTAGACCGTCAAATAATGTTATTGTGACATGTAACATTGAACGTCAAAATCCAACACTGAGATTCATACATGTCATGCAAATTTGTAAGTGTCTTATCAAACACCCCCATTTGGTGTTTTGGTGTGGACTTACATTTACAAGTTAATTGACCCGAGATCAAATTAATTATAATAACTATCATAATATTATCCTTTATTGCTTGGTGTAAGCTTTGTTTAGTTATATTAGATGCTAATCTTTGTTTCCTTCATTCATTGTTGTACTTGATGGAGATTTGGTAGGTGTATATTTTGGACGCTAAAGAAAAAGTTGATTATATCCTCTTCCTATTTCATTAAATCAAAATGGTTCACTTAGAATTTATCCAAAGCATGCCCATAACATTTAGGTAAGATGAGAGTTTTGGAACAATGTATGGACATCCTTCCAACCGCTTCACCGTCATGATCTTGTCGTTGCTCAGAACCCCTTTGTAGATGTGATGCATACAATTTCTACCACACCAAAGGCAATTGGAAATCCGAGCGGATACTTAACGATGCTTTTCCTTTTAGTTGTTACGTAACTGGTACCGCCAGAAACAATTGTCCCAGAAATGTTGCAGCTCAATTGAACTTCCCTACTTACTGTGGAATTCGCAAGTGAGGAATCGTTGGCGAAGACTTTAATATACAATTCGTTGAACACTAGTACCAATAACATGTAGATATAAAATATTTGTATTTAAATTAGTATAAATATTACATATATATATATATATATATATATATATATATATATATATATATATATTAAAAATGTATATATATATATATATCAATTTCAAGGTTCTTATATAAGATTTTATGTACATTTATTAATATTTTTATTGTATTTTCTTTTTATTATTCACTTGGTACCCAAAAAAGTGGATATCATTAATTTTGATTGACTTCTCAAAGTTTTTTTTTAAATGACAATCAACTTTAAT